>CM056608.1:24325667-24591246 GCA_029721355.1 Tegillarca granosa
TGTACTTCTGTCCAGATCTTACAAGGTAATTTGCTTTAGTCTATTACAATTTGGTGGCCAGTATGGCTCACAGAAGTGATGTATTAGCAAATTCATCAATATTTAAGAGAGAATGCTTGAGCTTCTGTGTCTTAATCTTTCTTTGAGCTTGCTTTTGTTTATCGTCCTGCTACATTGATACAGATGAGATGTTTTACTTTGGTGTTTGGGTCTTTACTTATTGTTGGCTCATTGACAGTTTATATTGATGAGATAAAGTTTAATTAGCCATAATCCATATACAAGTTGTGACATTGATGGTCCTTGTGCTAGCATTGTTGATAAGTGCTTAGAACAAAAAAAATCAAACTAAAAAATCATACACCACATTATTTGTATATGTGTTATAGATCTAAACCCATATATATGAGCTCAGTCAGTTATTCATCCAGTCAGTCATTCATCCAGTCAGTCACAATTAATCACTCAATCAATCAATCAATTAGACATAATCAATCAACCAATCATCCAGTCAGTCACAAATAATCATAAATCAATCAGTCACAATTAATTAATCAATCAGTCATCCAGTTAGACACAATCAGTCAGTCAATCAATCAGTCAATCAGTCATCCAGTTAGACACAATCAGTCAGTCAATCAATCAGTCAATCAGTCATCCAGTTAGACACAATCAGTAAGTCAATCAATCAATCAATCAATAAGTCACAATTAATTAATCAATCAGTCATCCAGTGAGACACAATCAGTCAATCAATCAATCTGTCATCCAGTTAGACACAATCAGTCAGTCAATCAATCAATCAATCAATCATTCATCCAGTCAGACACAATCAGTCAATCAATCAATCAATCAATCAATCAATCAATCATTTATCCAGTCAGACACAATCTGTCAATCAATCAATCAGTCAGTCATCCAGTTAGTCAATCAATATTCATCCAGTTAGACACAATCAGACACAATCAATTGATTAATCGATCACAATAAGTAGATGTAATATGTATTAATAGCTTCTCAGTAAGAATATGGTAAATATTTGTAGTGCCCTGCAAAATCGAATCAAATGCAAGACTAAACCATGTCTGTGTCTACTTAGACCAAACACGAACAGCAGAAAAATTGCTGATGTGACATTAAACAACATTACAACCAACTGACCATCCATAGCTGGTGACAGGTTGATATAAGTTGAATAGTCCTGTACTAGAGGATATTAAGTCCTTTTCAATGCAGACAAAGTCTACATGTATTCTACTGTATTTTACATTGTGCCATCGGGAAGAAAAGAGAATTGGGAAATCAAATAAGAAACAGCTGGGCTTCTTGTTTTGTTTGAAAATGAATACTAAGAAAAAATTATTAAAGAACTTATATAGTACCTTCACTTATATATAGGAAACAGTAGCAAGGAGGTCAGTGTGTGATTTTTACAGAATTATAACATGCTGACATTAGCAATAAAGTATTTTTCAAGAGCCATATTCCATAATTAAATGTTCTTAAATTAAGTAAGGCAGTTGCATAAGGTAAAGTGTGTAGATTTCAAGTGTACAGGTACTCATGTATACAGATTATAATATGTAAGTATATTATAAAAATGTGTGTTTTTTTTTTTAAATAACACATTCCACATTATTGGGACCTTGGTTGCCAAGTGATCTACAGTGCAAGCTTTCAGACAGCATTTCTAACCATATGGTAAGTGGTTTTCTCCTGGCACTCTGGTTTCCTCCACCATCAATGAACAAACAATCTTGATATTAGGGAAGTCAATCTTGTCTTCTGGTTAAACTTGGCTTCTCTACTCTTTTCCTCTCTGTGCTGGTTATTCTTTTATTTTCTACTTTCTCTTAACTTACTTTGTTTATTTCCATGAAAACATTTAAGCTTCTCTCTCTCTCTCTCTCTCTCTCTCTCTCTCTCTCTCTCTCTCTCTCTCTCTCTCTCTCTCTCTCTCTTGCTGTTTAAAAATATTGACTGGAACAGCAGTTCTTTTTAGCTAATCTCTCTCTCTCTCTCTCTCTCTCTCTCTCTCTCTCTCTCTCTCTCTCTCTCTCTCTCTCTCTCTAAGTTACATTAATGTCAATTAACCCTGATTTATTGATACAGTTAGAACTAATGTTATAAATATTTTTCTTTTCCGTTGTACAATTGTCAAACAGTTAACTTGTATATTTTCACAAATCTTGACAGCCACTGCTTTATTTATATAGGTTAGAAATGTACATATCAGTTCAACAAGATTGACTTGGTTGAATGACCTATTTGATTAGTTTATAGTGCTTGATTAACCTGTTTGCAAGAAACTACTTCAACAAGATTGACTTGTAATGATAAATTTAAGTCTTTACTTTGAATTTTTACAAAACAAATCTTTTCCAGTTATTTATGTAAAATAATAACACAATTTGTATTTGTGAAAAAAAAATAGTGACATTTAATTGATGATCCAAATTTATCTTTTTTCATATAAATTTGAAATCAAAATCCTATTTTATTTCCTATTTGTAATTGTGTAATTATACTGACATTTTATGGCTTATATATGATCCATAGCAAGATGTACGTGAGAAAGTTAAATTTTTTAAAATTTTTATTTTATTTTTAATTTTTTTTAAATTGCATATCATGATGTGGGACTTAAAACAAGTGAATCAACCATTCTACAGGTCACCGGTCATGATGGTGGGGTTGGCTATTTATCCTAATATGATATCAAATCAGAAGAATTAGGGTTTTTTTGGTGCTGTGGATCAGTTTTCTAATGTGATCGTTACATATAGCAGAACTGTTCATTGCCTGGGATTGAATTTTATTCAGGACAGATTTTAGTACATGGTGTATATGAAAGTTTGACTTTAATTGATTCTCATTCCAGTTTTCTCCACCATCCCAAAACTAACCACCTTAAAAACAAAAATGAAAAAATTTGACTGGGGCACAAAACTCCATTACTCCACTTAATTGCTTTTGTGATTTGTTGTAACTTACAAGAACATATTTTTTTGTGGGCATTTCAGTTTTCTCCACCATCCCAAAAATAACCACCTTAAAATCAAATGAAAGAGTTTTGACTGGGGCATAAAACTCCATTACTCCACTCAATTGCTTTTGTGATTTGTTGTAACTTCTAAAATTTGTTTAGAGAGCGAGAGCAAAGCAAATTGACACAACACAACACAACAGATGGATTTATGGTTAATTATTTGAAATTCATAGTTACCTGATGTAATGTTAAACGATATGTATGATTCAAAATGCATATTCTGCATTGCTGATGTTGGATTAAGTTTCTGATCTAACTTAGTTCAAGCATTGTATTTTTGTTGAAACTTAAACTAAGCTGGTTTGTTTGTCTTGGTCAGTGAAGAAGTTACCTCAAACTTTCTTCAGTGACTGTAAACACAAAGTCTCAAATTTTATTTTAACTCTCTATAATGCACCAAGCTTTCTATTTGCTTAAGCCCATTGGAGCCTCTGTGGTTGAGTGGTCTAAAGCGCATGCTTTGGATGCTTTTACAGATCACAGCACCTCTCACCGCCTAGGTTCAAATCCCACTCAGGACAGATCCCAGTCCGGTTTCCTTCATCCCAGAACAGACCGCCTCGAAATAAGTAAAAGAATCTTGACTGTGGCTTAAAACACTATCACTCCACTCCACTCCATTCTTAAGCCCCTGGATGGGGATGAGACGTTTAAAATTAATGCCTCAGCTCATGGTAGGTAAAACATAATCTCTGTTCATTATAAAGACATTAATTTCTGCAGCCTCCATTAAGAACCAAGACTTTAGTTTTATTTAAGCCTTCAGATGAGGATGAGACCTTTAAAGCTGCATTAAGTTTTTCAATTTTCTGAATTTTTTTTTTTTGGGGGGGGGGGGGGGGGGTTTCTAAAAATATATTTTTTTAAAAATAGATAACTCCTAATCACAATCTATGAGATTCATTTTCTAAAATTTCATTCATTTTCGCTGTAAATAAACGGAATCCTCTAACAGGTTGGTCAATGTTTATCGATGATTAAATTATAAGCTGGGAGCATGCACACGAATGTACGAAAACTCCAATAAATCGAAAGTGAAACCTGAAAAATTGTATTAATTATCAGCACCATTTTAATTTTTTTCCTTGGAAAACTTAATGCAGCTTTAAAATCTATGCCACAGGTCATTATAGACAAAAAACAAAAAATAATTAAAAAATTAAAAAAACAAGAAAAAAACATGGTTTATTCTAATAACAAAGGTATTAATCTCTGCTGCTTCACTTTTCAATGGTGACATCTCAATATAAGTGAAACAATTATGGCTGGCAGGTAAATCTCCAAACTAGACTTAATTGCTGTGTACAGCAAAACCTAGTTTTATTGTCACCATTTTAACAGTCATATTTTGGCAATATTAAGATGTTTGGCACTTAACGGAGAAAGTTGAATCTGGTTATTGACACTAGTCAAGATTTTTTCATTTGTATAGAAGTTCTGTGATGGTGGAGGAAACTGGAGTGCCCAGAGAAAATCGCTGTCCTTTGACAAGTGAAATGTCATACTTTATCATACTAGGCTCTGCCAGAGTGGGATTTGAATAGAGCTGCAACGATACGGGTTAAACCGTATTGTGATATATTGCAATATTCTACTTCCATATTGCAATACGTACCAATATGTATTGTGAATTTAATGAAAATAGAATTCTTCATCTTCCAAAACGTGTTTTCCTGATCCCGGCCATCATTATCATTTGGAAATAACTACACATTACTTTTGTAATGGGTAACAACAAGCGTGCATAAGATCTTATCCACATTCGGAACTTTTTCCATTGATCGTACGTTAGTTACAAATGCCCTGGCGATTGTGTTTAACTTGGTTCGACTCATGATTATTATTTTTTTCTCGTATTGTCAAAAACCGGTATGTGTAAACCGTATCGCATTAATCGTTTTATTCTTATCCAAACCGGTAATACCAGTATACCGATATATCGTTGCAGCTCTAGATTTGAAACCTAGGAATTAGAGACACTGTTGTCAGTAAGTGTACACTTTAGGCCACTTTGCCAGAGAGGCCCATTTCAGCAAGGAGACATGAAAAAAAAAACATCAAAGAAATGGATTTTTTGCAGCTTTAAAATAAAGAGTTTTGAATTTTCTTAGGCATTAAATACTGTGAAAATAAGCAAAGATGGCAAATTTGTCAATAGAGCATTAAGACTAGGTTGTACTGCATTATATGGTTCTTTATATAATGAAGTAATTTGTATGCTAATTGATATGGTTATTTATTGGCTATTAAATGTGTATTTTATTTATAGTTACCCCCATTAAAGTCTATTTGTGCCTAAGTGTTAACACTTGGAATTTGACACCCCTCCTTGGGCAGCCTCCTTTGACATGCTTCAGACTTTGTAGAATCAGGAAGTGATTATCACCTTATTTATAGGTCAGGTCAGGTTTCAGATTGTAGGTCAGTCTTACAGCAGGTCACTTTGAGACATAAAAACTTGTAATTTTATGTATACATGAGTAAAATGTTACAAAAATTTTTTTTTTTTAATTTTTGGTTTATTTATTTATTTATTTATATATTTATGTATTTATTATTATTATTATTATTATTATTACAACTGGTATTATTATTTGTCATTTAACAAAATTATTGAAAAATCTTTACACAGTTTTGATCGTATAAGTTCTTAATTTCACTTGAGAAATGTTCCGGTGTCACGAATGTGAAATGAAAAATCTCATTGGAAATATTTTATCATAACTTGACAAGGCTCCATCACAGTAAAATCTAGTATTTCATTGATATTCTTGTTATATTCAGCCCATAGTCGACAGTTAAACTGTACTTTTTTTTTTTCATGGTGATCAAACAATTATTGCAATAAAACATCTTCAACGATTTTTCATATACAGTATTTTATATTCCGCCAATAGTGGACATTTGAGATGTACAAGTATTGCAGTTTTTTGTTAAATTGTTTTATATTAATTATCATAGTAATCAAACAATTATTGTAATAATAGAGTTACGAGTATAGATAGACAGGAATGACTAACATTTAGACAACACAAAGCTGAAAATTGATACATAACAATCTGTCGAATAATGTAATAGTAGACTTACATCTATAATCAATACATAAATTGATTAATGTTGAAACTTTATAACACGAATTTCACGCCCACTGACTAAATTAAAACATATTCGTAAGTACATGTTTTGATAATTATCTAGCGATAATTATCTAGCATCATCAACAATGTTTTGATAATTTATTATATCTTCCATAGGAGGGGCCTCGGTCGATGAGAAATCTGAAGCATGTGTTTACAGATCACAATGCCTCTAGCCGCCTAGGTTCGAATCCTGTTCGGGCAGATTCTAAGTTGGAAAAGTTTGTTAGTCAGTTAGCTTTCCAAAGGTTGGAGGTTTTTCAGGCACTCCAGTTTCTTCCACCATTCAAGAACTGGCTGCCTTTATTTTAAGTTCCCATCCAGTGAAAAAAAATATGTGAACTTCTTTTCGTTATGCCGAGTGCTTGGGGAAAGAACAGTCACTACTTACTTTTAAGTCTTGGGTCAGACCTGGTTGGGGTTGGAACCCACTACATTCAACTTACAGAGTGAGCACTCCTCCAACTGAGCTACTGCAGTGGTAATATGCATAAGATATTTATCTTGTAAAAACATGATTGTAATAGTAAAAAAAAATGCAATTAAGCTTGTATATTACTTGTCTTTCATCATTCTAGTCATAATACTCAGAACATCTGTTTTTTCCCCAGGGTCATGTGACTCCACATGTGTTTAGAATACTACAAATGCATCTATTATGTTTTATCATGCAATAAATAATGTTAAAGTCATTATGACATCTTAGGATTTTTTTACCTGAATTTCCTCCATATGTTGCCCTATGCCTATTACTTTGACTTTAAAGCACAATCTTATAATATCTTTTACCAAGTTTCCCCATATGTTGCCCTGTTATATAGTCCAGGGTATCAAAAAACTTTTACCTAATTTCCCTATATGTAATGATGCTTTTTTCCAGAGTTATTAGAACAATCTTAATTCAATTTCCTCATATGTTGCCCCGATTATGTGGTCCAAGTTATTAGAGATATCATTTAAAAATAATAACCTCT
This sequence comes from Tegillarca granosa, assembly GCA_029721355.1. Taxonomy (NCBI): domain Eukaryota; kingdom Metazoa; phylum Mollusca; class Bivalvia; order Arcoida; family Arcidae; genus Tegillarca; species Tegillarca granosa. The sequence goes on from CM056608.1 coordinate 24,332,828, forward strand.
TTTCCCCATTTGTTGCCCCTATTATATCATCCAAGTTATTAGGAACATCTCTAAAAAAACTTTAACCTCATTTCCCATTTGTTGCCCTTTTTATATGGTCCAAGTTATTAGGAACATCTTTAAAAAAAACTTTTACCTCATTTTCCCATTTGCCCCTATTATATGAGTCAAGTTACCAGGGGTATCTTATAAAACTTTTACCTCATTTCCTCATATGTTGCCCCCATTATATGGTCCAGGTTTTTAGGGACATCTTATAAAAACTTTTACCTCATTTTCCCATTTGTTGCCCCTATTTTATGCCCAAGTTATTAGGGACATCTTTTAAAAACTTTTACCTCATTTCCTCAGATGTTGCCCCTATTATATGATCCAGGTTTTTAGGGACATCTTTTGAAAAACTTCTTCCTCATTTTCTCATATGTTGCCCCTATAATATGGTCCAAGTTATTAGGGACATCTTTTAAAAACTTTTACCTAATTTCCTCAGATGTTACCCTATTGTTTCATCTCGAGTTATTAAAACCAACTTAAAAGAACTTTTACCTAACTTTCCCATATGTTGCCCAAGTATTATATGGTTCAAGTTAATGTGGCCATCTTATAACAACTTTTAGTTAAATTTCCTCATATGTTAGTTACCCTAGTTATAATGGACATCATAAAAAAACATAATCCCTAAATGGTGCCCCATTATATTGTCCATGATCAGTTTCCAACGGTTGAGTCATCTCATAACTGATCAAATATTTATCAATTGTAGGATTTCTTCTTTACAAAACCCCCATGATTGATTTGTTTCTGCCGGTAATGTTTTGACCAGTTCATCATAATTGTTATAATGTTTTCATTATTAATATTGTTATAATTTTGTTTAGTTGTCCATCAGACGATCAAATTTACCAATTTTCGTTATTTGTGGTGCGATTCAAACATGACTGTGCACATTGCCCACTGGCATAAATTGGGTGTATTGTGTGTTTAGAAATTTCCTTGGCAACTAATTGATGTTTTTAAGGTTTTTTTCGACAAGAAAATCCATTTTATATCCTTGACGATTTAGATTAATTATATTACATGTACGGTAATTGGAACTGATATCTCATGATTTCCCGAAGACATCTTGTAGGTGAAGATATCATTTTTACAAAAGGCTTTATGGTTTCAAGATCTAATTATACTCGTTTTGTTTGTTTGTTAAAATATCAACTTGATGAGAAATGATACTTAATGGTTTATATAAAATTTGTGTATAAAATATTTTCAGTAACACATGAACTTTTATGTAAAAAGAATTATTTTAATATACAATAATAATTGATATCTTGATTCATCACCACCATTTTTTTCAGTCAAATTTTGGTGTTCGAAATTTGTTTTGCTATGAATCTTATCATTATCTCTTCTGTGAATCTCATCTTTATCTCATTATTAAAATCCCCTCATCATAATCCCTTTTAGGGATCAATCTAGTCCATTTTGAATACAGAATATCCATAGTTTTCCTCTCAATTGGTGTTACATTTCCCCTAAGTGAAAAAGTTCCAGAGGCAAATTTTTAGGGTGATTAAAAAAAGTAATATTGTTTTTTGTGGTTGGATGAAATCCAACCCCATTTCTCTCTTCCTTTGTTCCAACATCAGCCATTACTCTTTACCCACTTATAACTTTCCAGTTTTTTATTGATGTCCAGTGTCATGGCAGGTGTGGCATGCTAAAGAATCCTCCTTGCACATTGCCCTAAGTGCACTGCAAAGGTAAAAATTTCTACCACTTCATCTATAGTTGGTGATCTCAATTTAGGTGAAATTTTGTAACTGGGACATAAAACCACATTATGGTGACCCATGATCCCTTCACTAGTGATTATCTCACTATGATCCCTTTCCTAGTGATTATCTAACCAAGATCCCTTTCCTAGTGATTATCTAACCATGATCCCTTTCTTAATGATTATCTCACCATGATCCCTTTCCTAGTGATTATCTAACCATGATCCCTTTCCTAGTGATTATCTCACCATGATCCCTTTCCTAGTGATTATCTCATCCTGATCCCTTCCGTAAGGATTATCTCATCATGATCCCTTGCCTAGTGATGACATCACCACAATCCCTTCCCTTAAGTGATTATCTCATCATGATCCCTTCCCTAAGGATTATCTCACCATGATCCCTTGCCTAGTGATGACATCACCACAATCCCTTCCCAAGTGATTAACTCACCACAATCCCTTCCCTAGTGATTACCTCACCACAATCCCTTCCCTAGTGATTATCTCACCATAATCCCTTCCCTAGTGATTATCTCATCATGATTCTTCCTAAGGGTTATCTCACCATGATCCCTTGCCTAGTGATGACATCACCACAATCTGTTCCCTTAAGTGATTACCTCATTATGATCCCTTTCTTAAGTATTATCTCTTGATTTCTTCCCTAGCGATCATCTGTTCAGGTTAATACTGTTTAACAGTGCAGTGATGATTATCTTTGTAAAGTAATGTTAATTAGTAATTATCTCAATGATTGCGTATATGTCCCATTACTCTGTAATGTGCGTAAATATTACACATGTATTACATATGGAGACATTTATTAACAACGCTTCAGATTGATAACGTTATGAATCATAACTAGGCTGATCTGCGATAATGAGAAAAACTGAAAATCTATATTCATTTCCACTTATAATGTTATTGTCAGTAAATGGCTAAAATGATTGTAACGGAAGTACTGTTTCTGAATACATATGCAAGTTCGTGGCTAAGACAAAAATATCTCATATGAGATAATTCCCCAATACATTATAAAAAATATATGGAAATTTAATGCAAAAATACTTTGCTAGTACCATTATACCATGCCTCAAACAGCTTCTGTAATCTGTTGACTCCATTAAACAGCAAGTTTTGAGAGGCAGCCAGATTCGGAGAGGCAGCCAGATCCCAAGAGGCAGCCAGATTTTTCGAGCCGTTACTTGCTATTGTAGTTATATCATAGTTTGTATTTGTATGGTATATATGATACATCAGGCATATATACAAAGTCATTTAATTCATTTTAAGATTTTTTTTCTTTTAAAATTATATCAATTTCTGATTAAGATATAGTATAAATATCTAACAAAAATACCCGTGTTTAATTTTGATGTGCAATATGTCTACATTTCAGAAATTCATTCCTCAGTGACACTAGGGGCCGAAAATGTTGATAGGTAAAAAAGATAAAACATACAAATAAAGTCTTAAAATGATTAAACTCGGAAACATTGAATTAAAAACTCACTATCACACCAATGACTGAAAAATGATTTTAACTGTACATAATTTATGGAGTGTCAATGCAGCATTTTAGAAAATAATTAAACAAATATCTTGCTTCTTGTTACAATTACAATTTATTTTAATTTTTTTTTGACTGTTTATTTTAATATAAATGTGGATTGATAATAAATATTGCAGCAATAAAATCAAGATAGATTTTTGTAGCCGTACATTATTTTGGCATCAAAGTGTTTCAATTCCAAAGAACCTTCTGAAATTTTCTGTTTTAAGACTTAGTTCTGGAAATAATACCAAACTGTGTACACCATCTTTATAGCCACAGTCAGTACAACAGTCCATTCTAGTTCATTTCTCAGTATAACAGTAACCACTATGGATACTTAGTTAGTAGAGTGCTCGTTTTGTATGTGGGATGCTGGGGTTTGAATCCCGACTGACTCTGACCAAGACTTGAGAAAGGTAGTGACTGTTCTTTCGCCAAGCACACTGCATTAAAAAATGAAAGCCATCGAGTCCTTAGGATGAGACCTTAAAAATCAATGTTCTGTGTCACGGAAGAGATGCACGCTAAAAAACCCTCCCTGCACATTGCCTTAAGCACACTGCAAAGTTCAAAATTTCTGCCACTTCACCTAAAGCTGGTGAAGTCTCAATATAAGTGAAACATTCTTGACAGGGACATAAAACCCAAGTTATTCAAATCAAATCAGTACATATAACTTATATTCTTAATCTACCCCCTTTTCTTAATGTGTGTATCTGTGATGATTTAGTTATATTACTGTAAAAGTTTGTTTTGAACCCTTAAAAACTGAATGAGATTAACTTTTGGATCTGACATCATTTCAACGTAAACATCTATTCTTTTCTGGGTCTCTGCGGGGGAGTGATTTGAAGTTTGCTCTTACAGATTACAAGGCCTCTCACAATCTAGGTTCAAAATCCAACTCAGGCAGATCCTAGTGTGAGAAAGTTTGTTGGTTTGCTTACAGAAAGTTGATGGTTTTTCTCTAAGCACTTTGGGGGGCTTCGGTGGCCAAGTGGTCTAAAGCGTGCGCTTACGGATCACATTGCCTCTCACAATCTAGGTTCAAAATCCCACTCAGGCAGATCCTAGTGTGAGAAAGTTTGTTGGTTTGCTTACAGAAAGTTGATGGTTTTTCTCTAAGCACTTTGGGGGGCTTCGGTGGCCGAGTGGTCTAAAGCATGCGCTTACGGATCACATTGCCTCTCACTGCCTAGGTTCAAAATCCAACTCGGGCAGATCCTAGTGTGAGAAAGTTTGTTGGTTTGCTTACAGAAAGTTGATGGTTTTTCTCTAAGCACTTTGGGGGCCTCGTTGGCCTAGTGGTCTAAAGCACGCACTTACAGATCACAGTGCCTTTCACAGCCTAGATTCGAATCCCACTTGGGTCAGATCCCAGTGTGAGAAAGTTTGTCAGTTTGCTTGCCGAAGGTCGGTGGTTTTCTCCAGGCACTTCGGTTTCCTACACCATCCCAGAACTAACCGCCTCGAAATAAGTGAAAGATTCTTGACTGGGGCGTAAAACACCATTACTCCACTACACTCCACTCTAAGCACTTTGGTTTTCTCCAACTTGCTAAAACCACTATCAAAGATGCTTATGTGGGAAGGTTTGTTGGTTTGCTCATTGAAAGTTGTCAGTTTCTCCACTATCCCATCAACTTACCATTTATATAAGGGAAAAAAATCTTGACTTTGGTTAAAAAAAACACCATGACTAGACTAAAACCTAGTTAGATTTAAATGTCTCTGTCAGGCCGGAGTCAATTACATACCACAAAGCCTACCTTAGACTCATAACCATTGAATAAATCATAAGTCTACAGTCCTAAATTGTTCCCCACACATCATACTCTCTTCTTGACATGTAGACTGTTTACAAGGGTACTTATTATTCTTACTATGGTAATAACTAAACACTCGTCATTACAAAATGAAAGTCATGGTTCCTTCAGGTGGGAACTTAAAATATATAAGGTCTGATATCATGGTAGGCATGGCATGATAAGGAACCCGGCCGAATTATGCCATCAGTGCAACGCAAAGGCAAAATTTCTGCACTTTCACCTATAGCTGGTGACATCTTGATATAAATGAAATATTCTTGACTGGGATGCTAAACACCATTACTCAACTCAACTCCCCTATGTAGACAGTTTACAAGGGTACTTATTATTCTGACTACGGTAATCAGTTTGTTACACTTACTACGGTAATCAATCTGTTACACCATCTTTGCTGCCAGGATGTAAGAAATAATATAATTATGTGAAATAGATTGTATGATGTGTTTTAATTGTAAAACCTTACATTTGTATCATAGCATGCATGTGTAAGATACAAGATGTATGCAACAGCAGATTTTTTGTCATGTGGTGTGTACCGGGTGTACATGTTTAGTAATATCATCATTATGTCTAAAAATTGTTTGTTTACACATGTTGTATTTGTTTTATTGTGTACTTGTCTGTCTGTCTTTATTTTTTTTCTCTATAACTTTGCATTATGGCTACAAATGATAGCTGTTTATTTTTCTCACTTGTCTTGTTTTAAAGATTTAGCGCATTACTGATATTTCATCCAGTTGCACATACTGCACTTTAAAAGATGCAGTACATTACAGTATTATGATTAAATTGCATAAAGCACTCTTTTAAATATGTTGAGCATTATTGCTTTTTCATTAAGTTGCATGTACAATACCAAACTTTTAAAGATGTAGTGCATTATTTTATCCAATTGTGTGTACCACACATTATAAAGATATAGTTCATTACTGCTTTATGATTACTTAAAGCACACTGTTTTAATATACATGTAAAGCATTATTGCTGTCTCATGAAGTTCAATGTAGCACACTTTTATAAAAAAAAAAAAGATGTAGAGCATTACTGCCATCAAAATACTAGTATGTTTTATGTACAATGTAGAATATTGTAAAAAAAGAAATCTTTGGCAGGCAAAATGACAAACTATCTGGCACAAGGATCTACATCTAGTGGGATTCAAACCTAGGTAGTGTGAAGCGATTTTATCTGTAGGCATTCACTTTAGACCACTTGGGCACCAAGACCTCTTATTGTAAAAATTAATGATTGGGCAAGTTTGTTTATTTTAGTTTATTATTATTTTTTTTTTTTTTATTAAAAAAAAATTTAAAAGTTTTTTTTATTTATTTGTGTTTTTTTTTTTGGTTGTTTTTGCTTGCAGGGCTTTTCTTTATTCTTGCTATTTTCAGTTATATTTAAAAAAGTTTTTTTAATTTTTTTTTTTTAAAAAAAAAAGAGAAAAAAAGTTTTACAAAAAAAAAAAAAGAAAGAAAGAAAAAAACCCACACAGTTATAATGGTTTATTTATCAGACAATGTATATATAATAATTTTATAGTGAATCACAGTCATTTAATGTACTTACCTGTCACCTTTCTCGTTGATAGTCTTGTACTAAAGATCGTATTTATTTTTTTACAACTTTGTATTATTTATAGAATAATTTAAATGCCTCTGTCAGAATAAAAAAAAAACCCCACATATTTTCTAAAGCCTGAATTGTGAAAAAATATCAAAGATTTTACTTAATAGTCTTTAATTTGGCATTGAAGTTGTCCTAAAAAAAAATTAAATAAAAAAAATTATATATGGGAATTCAAAGTGCTAATTATTGTGATGTCAGTGACCTGACCTCTGAAGTAAAATTCTGCAATTTGTTAATTGTGATTTCTTTAATTGAAATTTGTCAAAAATTAAAGTAGACCGAATGACACAAAAAATCACTTCGTACAAAAACATTTTTTTTTTACAGACCAAAGTGAATACCGGTAGTATGTGGTTTAAAGTATGCAGACTGGCCTTGATATATATATATATATATATATATATATATATATATATATATATATATATATATATATATATATATATATATATATATACTAGTATATATAATTGTAAAATAGTATTTTTACAAAAAACTTTCTCAGGATTTAAATTTGAACTATGTATATATATTGACATAATATTCTGCTAATAAAGGTAAAATCTTTAAATGAAAAAAAAAAAATCAGGTGAAACTTTTATAGCATCTGTTTCTATATGAATTTTGACTAGAGTTAAAAGGCTTTTTTGTCTTTATATTTCAATAACTGAAAGGACCTCTGTATAGAGACCACCTGTCTACAATGTCTTTATTTTCTTGGCCCCCATTTGTGGTCTCTATAAACAGGTTTTTCTTTAACTTATGTATTTTTATGGTTAAGAAAAGTTAAAAAAAAAACTTTTTTTTTGTATAAGCTAAATTTTTCAAGTTAGATCAAAGTCTTAGATAATTATAAGTATTCCAGCTATTGATATATTTAAAGTGTCAGGTTGTGTTTGGTTGTACATGTTGGTATGAAAATTCTACTTCTAAAGTTCGGGAAGTAGAAGAAATACACTTATAAAAACGGCTATATAAGTAACATGTATATCATTGTAAATGTTAGTTGTACCAGAGTCATTCTTTGCTTTTTAAAAAAGACACCCATGAAAAGGAAAACAAAGTGGGACTAGTATATAGTGTAAATTTCATGGACAGACATAATTGGGATTTCCAGTTTTAATTCAATACATGTATTTTTGGAAATTTTAAAGAAAAAAAGGTAAATACATTTTTAAGGAAATATAACTTGCTTATAGAAAAATAATAATGCCAGTGGGGGCACGAATGACCATATCCAAAAAAATTAATGTTTAAAAGGGAGGTTTCATTTCACCTCTCTCTCTCTCTCTCTCTCTCTCTCTCTCTCTCTCTCTCTCTCTCTCTCTCTCTCTCTTTGTTTCTTTCTCGTGTGTGTGTGTGTGTGTGTGTGTGTGTGTGTGTGTGTGTGTGTGTTAGTTATTTTTTCACTTGGTTTAAAGCAGTTGTGATTTTTTACTTGCAATGATGCAATCACTTCTGGAATAGTGGAGTAAACTGGAGGGCTAAGGGTAAACCATCTACCATTATCATCTATTGTACCAGACATTGTAGATATTTGAACCTAAACATTGAGAAGGCTTGTGATTAGTTATTAGCAGGTTTTTAACTCCACTGTCCACCTTCCCCCAGTGTTGTGTCTAATGTGATTGACTATATTATATTGAGGTAGGTGGAGACTGCCTATGTAGAAAAGCTGATGTTTAATTGGTTGATTTATGAGATTTTCCGCAGCTAACTGGATCATTTAATTGACTTCTTATTGTCCGAGATTTAAATCTCCACTCCAACTATTATCTGTTTGGATAACCACCTTTAGATAATTGACAAAGCCAGGTATTATGTAGCAGGATAAAGATGATCTCTCTATCATACCTACTGGGTATGTCTACCTACTGGAGGGGATTGTTAAGTGATTTTGATTAGATCATTCTAGGGCAAAGGGGAGTTCCTGACTATTAAGTCCTATACCCCAACACTATACGAGTGTTGTGTTTTCAGCCCAGTTGCCAAACAACTTGGTACATAGATCGATATAGGTCACATCACCTCTCACTGGCTGGGTTCTTTGTCAAGCCAGAATCAATTACTTACCCAAAAGGTTACCTTAGGCTCATAACCATTAAATAAAGCAAAAGTCAGCAGCCCTCAATTGTTCCCCCCACACCCCTCACACCCACTGTCTTCCTGACATGGATCACATCACCTCCCAATGCCTGGATTCCAATCCCACTGGTGCAGAAACTACTGTGAAAAAGTTTGTCAGTTTGCTTAAAAAAAGGCTAGTGGTTTTTTTAAAGTAATTCACGTACATTCTCAGTCCCAGAGCTGACCATCTCAGTATAATTGAAAAAAATCTTGCTGATGTGACGTAAAACCACATTCAATCATTAAACACTATTATCTTACTCCACTCAGGAGTAAAGTTTTCATTGTCAATACAGTAGATACTAATACTCACCAGTGACAGGAGCATCTAGAAAAATAATCTTATTGATTACCGTGCTTTTTCTCTGAATGTTGATTAATTTAGAGACTGGCTAATGTCCGCTTATCTCACTAAAACAAAACACAGTAAAGAGTAAATAATGTTCCTGAAAATTAATCTAATCTTGTTAGCTAAAATGTTTTATATTGACCAGTGGTCAAATATAGAAAGATTAAGTAAAACTCTTTAATTACATTAAACTACTAATTATCATAAATGTAGTGACTTAGCACACATACCATTGTGTATGTATGTATGGAATGTATGGGATTTAAACTCACAACCTCTTGCTCTTGAGACATACATTTTACCACTGAGCCATTAAGGCAGTCATAAATGGAGTGATTAAAGTTGTGACTAGTAGTGCAGTATGAGCTGTCCAGTGTTGGAACCCATGACCTCCCTCTCTTGAGGCAGACACAGTCTCAGCTAATCAAGGCAGTTGTAGTAGAATAATCGATGGCAGTGACCAATGTTTATGTAAGTGGCATGGAAAGTATTTATCTGTCAGGTGTTTGAACTCATTACTTCACTGTCCAGTGTTGGAACCCATGACCTCCCTCTCTTGAGGCAGACACTCTTCCACTGAGCTACCAAGGCAATTGTAGAGGAAGTAGTGACCAGTGTTTATGTAACTAGAAAGTATTTATTGGACCAGCGTTTGAACTCATAACTTCACACACTTCAATACAGAAATTACAAAAAATATGATTTTTTTTAATGGTCATTATATTTTGAAAGGAATTAGAATTTTTCCTGTTGCATATAAACCAGATGTTAACGTTATTGCTTTACTGTTTTCTATTCCAAATTGTAGTCATATATATATATATATATATATATAAGACTAGTTATCTCCCTTTGATATACTCTGCATGCAATTAAAATCTGTTTTAAAAAGATTTTTTGGCAGAATTTTATGTATTGTAATTTGTATGCAAGTTACATTTGTTATGGAAAAACTGAAAAAAACCCACATGGATAGGTCTTAAAAAATCCTGGGAATTTTTTCATTGTTTTTTATACAATCCTTACTGGATTTGAATAATGGTATTTTACGCCCCTAGTCAAGATTCTTTCACTTATATCAAAGCTGTCAGTTCTGGAATGATGGAGGAAACCGGAGTAAACCACTAACCTTCGGCAAGCAAATTAAACTGACAATCATTGTCACACTAGGATCTGTCTGAATTGGATTCAAACTTATACAGTGAGATTCACCTTGATCCTAGGCACATCACTTAGATCACTCGGTCACTGTTAACGTTGCCTCTCAAACCTTACTTGAAGCTGACTATTACAGTACAATACACCACTGTGTTATTTTGAAAACTGCACTGATGTGCTTTTACATAAGTCAGATTTGACACCAGGCTCCCTGGTGTTACCATGACTGATGTGTTCATCAGTAATGTACCTAGCAACACATTCAGAATTATTTACACATTTTAGTTCATGAAGATAAAGTTTGGTTTTTTTTGTAAGTAAAACCTGCATTATGTACATACACATTTACATGTTGTGTCAGGTCCATATTTCATAATGTCAAATCAGATCATTATGGAAGAGAAGAAGAAGAAGAAAAAAAATAAATAAATAAAAAACGATTTAGATTAAGAGAAGGCTGTGGCTGTGTTTGATATACTTCTGTTGATTACTTATAAAATCTCTCTTAAATAGTGCAGGATATGGACATTGAAGAAATTTGAAACTTGTAAAGTAGCAGTTTTTTTTTAAAAATATCTAGACGATGTCTAGCTGTCAAATGAAAATTATTAGGGTTCTTGGTTATCATAATAAACCAAGGAGGGGGGGGGGGGCCTACGGGCATAGCGATAACATATATTGGACAATACTTGATAGATAATGAAAATGATAAAAAAATGATACTTATATTAATATCAGAAATCACAACAAAGTATGATAAGTACTGCAGTTTCAACTTACCAAGTGGTATTAATTACCAGTTGATGGTAGACAACAAAAACAGTCTGTAGTTAGGCTCTTTGTGGAAGGAGTTCAGTGGAGTAATGGGTTTTAAATTTTTAATGCACCAGTTGAGTCTTTCACTTATATCGAGGCCTCTCACTGCCTAGGACCGAATCCCACTCGGGCAGATTCTGGTATGATAAAGTTTGTCAGTTCGCTTTACACAGGTGGGTGGTTTACTCCAGAGATCTCCAGTTTTCTCCACCATCCCAGAACTGACTGCCTCAATTTTAGTGAAAGAATCTTGAACAGGGCATAATACAGCATTACTTAACTCATAAAATTTTTCCTTCTACTAAAACCCTACTTTTTTAAGAAGCAAGGTTTTGATTAGGTTTTGTACTTCAAAAAAGTTTTGATGAATTGTCTTTCACCTTGTGGAGTTTCCCCCACCAAGGTGTAAATCATATCCTTATGTGAGAAAGTTTGTCAGTTTACCTGTTGAAATACTAGGTTAGATAAGAGATTTTCTCTGGATACTTCAGTTCCCTTGTAGAATCAACTTCCTTGATATTTATACTTATAAGTGAAAGAATCTGGACTGGGGTCTTAAAAATTATTACTCCACTTTTCTCTACTCTTGCATGGGGCCTCTGTGGCTGAGATGTCTTAAGTGCCTGCTTATAGATCGCAGTACCTCTCACTGCCTCTCAATCCCACTCCGGCAGACTATAGTGCAAACAAGTTTTGTCAGTTGGCTTGCTGAAGGTTAGTGGTTTTCTCTGGGTGCTCATGTTTCCTCCACCATTCCAGAACTGACTGCCTCGATATAAGTGAAAGATTTTTTACTGGGGCATAAAACACCATTAATATGGGCAATTCATCCACTCTACTTTTGCATCTTGTATAAAAGTTAACATGTCAAAATGAAAAGGAATAACTATTATATGTAAAAAAACTACTCAAAGTCAGAAATATCAGCACAACATACTTAACTAACCAAGATGTCTGTCATACAAGGCCAGGTGAATGTCGTAGTATTGGAAAAAGTTCCCTTTGAAGAAAACAACATTCCCATATTTGGAGTACTCATTATGTGAAAAATACGTACATCCTTTTCTGGAGCCCCATATAGTCATTTTATCATCAAAATTCACATTTGAGTTATTAAAAAAGTAATGTCATACAAACACCAAATGAATGTGGTAGCAAGGGAGATCATTCTTCTGTATAGAAATCAACACTTCCCTCATTAGAGTACTGGCTATGTGTGAGAAATGATATACCCTCTTCTGGAGCCTCATTTAGTTGATTCACAATGGATTGATCAACTAATATATTTATTCAATAACTGATTGAATGTGGTAGCATGGGAGAATCCCTTAATTGGAGTATTCATTATGTGTGAAACATGAAATATTCTCCTTCTGGAGCCCCATGTAGTCATTTTATTATCAAAATTCACAATTGATTGATAAAATAGATATGTTATTCAAAAACCAATTGAATATGGTACATGGGAGAATCCCCTAGTTGGAGACCTCATTACTTCTATGTTTGAGAAATGATGTACCCTCTTCTGGAGCCTCATGTAGTCATTTTATCATCAAAATTCACATTTGATTGATCAAATGAATATACACATGTTATATATATTATATTATATCAAGTAGCTTCCTATTGTTATTTACCTGTCTGTCACACACCTGTCCATGAAGTGTCTCCAGCCAGGTAGGTATTTTTATTACCTGTCTGTCCACACTTGATCTTATTAAACTTGATGTTTTATTGGTCAGTTTAAACATTAACTTAGCATGTTTTTCTCATATCTCACCAATGGTCAATTTGATCACAACAAAAAGAATTTTTATTTTAAATCATCTAAAATAATGATGATAGCTGATAAGAAAATATCTATGTAAGATTTATCTTAAAACACTGTAAAACCAACAGTGCTCAAAACATAGATCAGGGGTAAAGAATTATTGTATTTTATCTTTTGAACAAGTAAAACGTTAACCTTGCAAATAAAAAAAAATTGCAAATACAGGAAAATTAGAGGAAAATAGTTTAAGAGATTAACTGTTCCTCTATGTGTGGCAACTGGATTAAAGTTTCAGGAGTTCAAAATTGAAAATTACTTTACAGACTGTTTAAGTTGACCATCACGGGGTCTTGCAATGCAATTTAAAATGGAAGTGTTAATTTTAAATTTGAGACCATGTGTGTCCTGTTAGGCTTTGTATTTTCTTTTGATGGTACTGATGACTTTGACAGTAGGTAATACAATCAATCTATCGAGAGGTCCCAGGAATAAATATATACATTTGGCGTATAATAGAATGGACTCAATAAATCCCTCCCACTCAGTCTTTGGACTCATGGGGATCAGTGGCTAAGTGGTCTAAAATGTCGGCTCACAGCAGTTCTTATTGCATAGGTTCAAATCTCACTTTGGCAGATTCCAGTCCAAGAAATTTTGTCATTTCTCTTGCTTAAGGTGTGTGGGTTTCTCCACCATCTAAGACCTAATAAAAGACATTGATAAAAGTGAAAAAATTTTGAAATGGACAAAGTGGTGAATCATTATATAGCAGGGTTCTTTATCATGCCACTCCGTGACAAGGGACTTCGTTTATTTTAAGTTCCCATCCCAAAGAACCTTGACTTTCATTTCGTAATGCCGAGTGCTTGGCGAAAGAACAATCACTACCTACTTTCAAGTCTTGGGTCAGACCCAGCCGGGGTTCGAACCCACGATCTCCCACTTATGGAGTGAGCACTCTACCAACTGCGCAACCGCAGTGGTACTGGAAAGATCTGAGTTTAGTGAGCTAGCACATTAACAGAAGTCACTCTGAGTACATATACTTGTACAAGGTAGACGGGAATTCACAATGCACATCTTATGCACAATGCACATCTTATGCATATATGAATTTATTGTTAGATTAATCCTTAGAGATTAGTTAAACTTGCTGTTATTTTGCAACTTAAACAACATTCCAACCAACCAACAAATCAGTCTGGTAGATTTCAGGTACCCTGGTTTTCTCGACCATCTAAGAGCAGAGTACATCTTTATAAGCGTGAAAGAATCTGGTCTCGGACATAAATCGTTACTCCAATGAGCCTTCTCCTGTCTTCCTTTGCTAGTTATAAGAATTATTGTTTCGTTAAATTGTAACATACTGAATACAATTATATTAACAAATGTAGGTATTATACATACATACATATATATATACCGGTATATATATATATATATATATATATATAAAGGTTATTTAAGGTGATGTCTAGACATTGTAAAATTAATTTAAGGATACACTGATGATAGAATTAATTTTTATGGTAATGATTGATAATTATAAAATTGACATTATCAACGTTCTCAAATGACTTGTAATGATATGATGATAATGATATATAGACTTTGAAATTATTATGTTTTTTCTTACGATAATATTGCCATTTTGTTGATTTAACATTTCAGTAAAATAATTTTTGTTCTATTAAAGATCGAGATATAAGGAGATAACAGTATTTACCTTGAAATTTTATACGCCTATGTACTTGTATATAAATTAAATGATTATCTAAATTGATATATTTTGCATTGGTATTTTCTATTGAAAAAAATTAGCCTAGAAAGAAAAAGAAAAAATGGGTCCTAGAAGAAAAAGAAACAAATGGGTCCTAGACAGAAAAGGAAAAAATGGGTACTAAAAAAAATGGAAACGAAAAGGAAAAATGGGTCCTAGAAAGAAAAGGGAAAATAGGTCCTAGAAAGAAAAGGAAAATTGGGTCTTAGAAAGAAAGGAAAAAAATGGGTCCTAGAAAGAAAAGGAAAAAAATTGGTCCTAGAAAGAAAAGGGAAAATAGGTCTTAGAAAGAAAAGGGAAAAAATGGGTCCTAGAAAGAAAAGGAAAAATGGGTCCTAGAAAGAAAAGAAAAAAATGGGTCCTAAAAATAAAAGTAAAAAAATGAAGGGTTCTAGAAAGAAAAGGGAAAATGGGTCCTAGAAAAAAAGGAAAAGAATGGGTCCTAAAAAGAAAAGGAAAAATGGGTCCTAAAAATAAAAGGAAAAAAAGAAGGGTCCTAGAGAGAAAAGGAAAAAAAATGGGTCCTAGGAAGAAAAGGGAAAAAATGGGTCCTAGAAAGAAAAGGGAAAAAATGGGTCCTAGAAAGAAAAGGGAAAAAATTGGTCCTAGAAAGAGAAGGGAAAATGGGTGTCCAAATATGGCTGAAATGATAAATACAATCAGAAAGGTCTTTAAGTATGGTGACTACATTGTGAAAAAAAAATCAACTTTTTTGGGACCGCAGTGTTAAGTGTAAAAAGAAATAAAATTTTTCATTTATATTTGACCTGTATTTAAGGGTCACCTGTCTATAAGGCCCACTTCAATAGGTTTATCTTTTAATTTCATTATTCATTCTGATGAAAATTTTATTTTAAAAAGTTTTAGTTAAATCGAGTCATCTTGTCATAAGGCACAAAGTAGATCTGTAACTGCCAAACTTATACACCACATGACTTTGGATTATAATAATCTGTAGATCTTGTTACAAATCACACAACCGCTGTTTTCGATATTCAGGTGAACATTGACTCTGTAATATTCATGTTACTGAGAAGGACATTTAATGTCACATACTTTAGACTACTCTGCTGCCAAATAAATGAGTATCTGTTAACTAATGCTGGGGGTGGGCTTGTTAATTTTGTGCTGGACTTGTGTTGTCTCCAATGCAAGGGTTGTTTTGTCCTAGGGTCTCATGCCATTGAAACTGCTGTAGGAAGTCAAACTCAACAGGTAGCTCAATTGATAGAGTGTCCTTCTAGTATTTGGAAGGTCCTCTGTTTGTCCCAGCATGGTTCCTTTCCTGTTGCATTTTTGGGCTCATCCAACCTTTGGAGGACCTGGCTGACCAACAAAGTGAAACCTTGTAGTTTCAATTTGAGTGAGTGAGTGAGATATTATGTAGAGCCACATCAGCATTATTGCAGTAAGGTTTCAATTTGAGTTGTAGAATCAAATAAGAAAAGTAAAAATGTGGCAGGCCAGATTCAATAAATAGTTAAAAGGCTCAGTTGGTTAAGATATATGCTAGTAGTAGGAAGGTCATAATGGAATAAGAAACAAGTCTTATAAACCAATAATGTTAGGACAAATTCAACTGTCGGTCACATTTTCTCATATTTTCGTTTACGGGTTGCATAAGAACTCTGATATATCGTGTCATATATTTGTTTAATAGGTGTGAAAAATCAACAAGCAAAGACTGAATTCTTTGTTACATTATAATTCAAAAGAGTTTAACTTATGCACCTTTAAATATTTAAAAATTTTGTCTTGACAAGGTATATTTATTTGATTAAGTCATTACAGGTATTGAATTAGGTAACCTGAGTTATATGGAGGTGAAATTTTTTCATGCAGTAAATAAACAAACACGAATATGGACAGGTAATGTCTACCTGTGTAAAGCCAGGTGTACATGCACCTTGCGTTACGCTTTACTCTGATATGCAGATATTTCATATACGTGTTGTCTTAAAACTTAACATATGGCCTCGTTATTTAAGGAAATGTTTTACAGGTAAAAAAAAAAAAAGATAGGTATTTACACACAGGTGAAAAAGACGGATGTGGTTATATTTAATCGACAAGAGTGTTGTATACATTTGTGATATTACATGGAAGAGAGATAGCATGGACAAATTTCAGTATTTCAAATTTTAAATTTTTTTTATTATTATTATTTTGCCAGGATGAAACACTACAGGTAGGCTTATTTTGAATTTTAATTTTTTTTAAAAATATTTGAAATATCTTAAACTTGGTTAAGATTTTAGTTTGTTTTCAAATTTTAAAAAAAAATTCTTTTGTTGTATAGAAAACTAAATGACAGCTTTGTTGAGTAACTTCCTATGATCTCATTAAATGAAAAGCTTATTGAATATTTATATGCAGGTTTTGAGTATGCCATGGATAATTTAATCTTATATGTATATATAAGTTGTACCTATTTTAGTTAAAAATGAAATTTTGAAAAAGGAAATTTTGTGAAATCTGTGTTTTCTATTATTGTATCACATTTTTCAAAGAGTCTATTGTTACCTAGGTATACAAAATCATCAAGGTTTTCTAAATACTGACTGTTAATTAACTAGTAAGATGTGACACAAAAAAGTGGAATTTCTAGACTATTGTTAAGTTTAGTTTTGTAATGTTTAGTTAAATTTTGGTTTTGATACAAATTCAACAAAAAAAAAGGTACCGTTATATGTTTGTCACAATTTTTGACATGGTTTTTCCAACAAAAAAAAAGGCGCTGTTATATGTTTGTCACCATTTTTGACATGGTTTTCCAACAAAAAAAAAGGCGCTGTTATATGTTTGTCACCATTTTTGACATGGTTTTTCCAACAAAAAAAAAGGCACTGTTATATGTTTGTCACCATTTTTGACATGGTTTTTCCAACAAAAAAAAAGGCGCTGTTATATGTTTGTCACCATTTTTGACATGGTTTTTCCAACAAAAAAAAAGGCGCTGTTATATGTTTGTCACCATTTTTGACATGGTTTTTCCAACAAAAAAAAAAGGGTACCGTTATATGTTTGTCACCATTTTTGACATGGTTTTTCCAACAAAAAAAAAGGCGCTGTTATATGTTTGTCACCATTTTTTAAATGGTTTTTCCAACAAAAATATAACAAAAATAAATCATATGCTCTTTAAATGTTTAAAGAACTGTAAATCAGGTTTTTTGTTAAACATTCCATGAGATGACGAACCCTGTCAATTTAAAAATGCTGGTTTTAGTAGAGTTGAATTTTGTGGAAATAAAGAGCCTTTGTAATTAATAGTTTTCATTGACATTAAATTTCATGGTTTTCACTAACTAGCATAAACAGCAAAATTTAATTACAAATAAACATTTGTGATTTTACTGAAATAAATAAATAATTAATAATAAATTTTAAAGAAATTTTTTTTTGAAAAATAATGATAAAAAAGAAATCAATATATAAAATAAAATAAAAAATAAAATAAATAAATAAAAAATAATAAATAAAAAAATTAAATAAATAGATAGATAGATAGATAGATAGATAGATAGATAAATAAATAATTAAAAAATAAATACAAAATAATTAAAATAAATAAATAAATAAATAAATAAATAAAATCAATCTAAAAAATTCACTAACAGATACATTATGGAGGTACTGGTAAATTAAATAAAGACACGTGCAGCTGTACATTTAGTGTAGATACGTTGATCTCACCTGGGAACCTGGTGTGTATTAGATTGTTCATTGTACTGCATGGAAAATATTCTGACAAGAAATATTTAATTACTACAGGTATCATTTATTTATTTTTTTTTTTTTTAAACCATCTGTAGTTGTATTTTAAAGAAAAAGTTAAAATCACAGACGGCAGATGGCTTTATTTGAATTTCTTGGGATTTTCTAACCATAATTCTCCAAAGTTTATATTTATCTGTAGAAGTTTGTTTACAGTTCTTGTTGACATAAGATACCATGTAATCTGAAGTTCTTTGTGGAGGTTAAGTGCCACACAATCAGTCAGATTAATCTCGACAAAGTGTTTCGACTTTCCTCAAATTAAAAGTTGCTTATGGTTATTTGAGCTAACAGTTTAAATTTTTAATCAGGAGAGTTTGTTTTTTTTAATGGAAATTTTTAACCACGTTGAAAGGATGGGAAGATGGAATGGATGCTATAATGTTGTACACCCATTCAAAATTATTTAACCTATCTCTATATGCAGGTAGCCAGTTTTCTTGAGTAGTGAAGTGAAGGAGAGAATTTGAGACAAAAAATTAATTTTTTTATGGGCTAACCTTTGTCTACATTGGGAATAAAACCTATTTGGTGACCATGACAACCATAGCCACAAGCCACAAAGCCCCTGAATAAGACATTATGATTGGAAAGTCCTTATTTTTAATTTAAAAATTGAGTAAGCTGAAGGAATTTTTAGATATGACAGATTGATAGTTTTGACCAATCCTAGCTGACCAACATAGATATATATGTTAATTAGGATGTATTCCAGAAGTGTAAAAATGTCAACTATAGGTGTCTTAGATGTGGTTAAATTGTCTTAGTCATGTATTTACTGAGTTTAGAAATTTGTCTGTAGATGGGGACATCTTTGTGTATAACCTTTCTTCTCACCTTAGAGACAGAAATTTTTATCTTTTTTAGGCTTTTAAATGATGTGATGTCATAACGTTAATTTCTCACTGTCCGAACATCTTTCATAAACATAAATTTCAAGTTTTGTGGGAGAAAAAGAACCAATCCATATTTTGCAATATGGACCAGGGAATTTCAATTGCTGAAATAAGAGAATTCTGCAGAATTTTACCAATCATTTTGTGTGTGGAAAAAAATGTCAGTTTGCTTCGGGAAAGTCGATGGTTTTCTGTGGATGCTCTGGTTTTATCTACCATCCCAGAACTGACATACTTAATATGAAAGTATTGAGATAACCTGCTAAAACTTGTTTTTAACCAAAAATATTTGACCTAATTATTATGAAATTAGGTATTATAAAGTGAAAGTTAAACCAGTTGTGACCCTGGAGCTAAAACCTAAAAAACTAAAATAATTTATGTTTTGGAGAGAGAGAGAGAGAGAAGAGAGAGCGAGAGAGCGAGAGCTTGTTCTGTGGAAGTGAGAGAGAAAAAGTCCCTAAAGAAAGAATTTGACATTTGGAAATGAGAGAGAGAGAGACAGAGAGAGAGAGAGAGATTTTCCATGTAGAAATTAATCTTCTCTATATTTACAGAAGCCATAATGGTAATACAAATGGAGTAGAAAATTGGAATTCAATAACCAGTGTATATAATAGTATTCATAATATCACGTTTCTAATTAATTAACCGCGGATATTTTATATATATCAGGTATTGACCACAGAATTGTCCTAACATAAAATGTCAGAGCCATGAAATTATACTCAAATTTCTGATGATAATAATTATGGATATTGATGTATTAACATCAGCGAATGGTTAAATATCTAGTGACAAACAGCGACTAAAATGTTAGAGACTTAAGTGATTGAAATGAAGTGAAGTAGTCATGTTGGTTGGCTCAGTCAAGATTCTTTCACTTATATTGAGGCTGCTGAGTCTTTTTATAGATGGTTGAGCGAACCAGAGTGCCCTGAAAAAACATTGCCTCCTCGGCAAATAAATGAACAAACTTTTCTTACACAATCTGCTTGAGGAGATTTGACCCTAGGCAATAAGAGGCACTTTGATCTGTAGTGTGTGCTTTAGTCCACTGGAACACAGAGGCTCCTCTTAGGGGTTGGAGGATCTAAGGGATAAATAGTCTCTATATTATGTGCTGTTCTGAGGTAGAGTGTAATTATACAGTACATTATAGCAGCACAGATGATACATCCATAATCTTTATTTGAGATGACAGGTTTAAATTTTAAGTCTTACCATTGACCTAAAAATCATAGGTTTCTTTCTCTATGTGTCTTTTTCTGTGACTGAACAAGGCACCAAGAGAACCCTCATTCTTCAACCTTATTGCTCAATCCATACTTCAACCTCACTGCACAACTTCAACCTCAACCTTGCTGCTCAATTTCATACTTCAACCTTGCTGTTCAACTTCATACTTCAACTTCACTGCTCAATTCCATACTTCAACTTCACTGTTCAACTTCATACTTTAACCTCACTGCTTTATTCGATACTTCAACCTCGCTGCTCAACTTCATACTTCAACCCCACAGTGCTCAACTCTATACTTTAACCTCACTGCTTAACTTCAACCTCAACCTCACTGCTTAACTCTATACTTCAACCTCACTGCTCAATTCATACTTAAACCTCACTGCTTAACTCCATACTTCAACCTTGCTGCTCTACTTTATACTTTAACCTTAATGCTCAACTTTAGACTCAATCTTGCTGCTTAACTTAATACTTTAGCCTCCCTGCTTAGTGTCATACTTTAACCTCACAGTGCCCAACTTCATACTTCAACCTTGTTCTTCAACTTCATGCTTCAACCTTGCTGCTAATCCTCAGACCTCATTTTCATTGCTCAACCTCAATCTGGCTGTTCAACATCAGACTTCAACTCCACCGCTTGGAACTCAACCACACCACTCAACCTTTATACTTGATCTCATATCCTAAAGATAACTTCCTCGGGGCTTTTTATTTTTACTTCACTTGCAAATGTGAAAAAATATATTACATGAAAACAACTCTGTAAAAATGCTGGAGAACTTATTTGTAATTTAAGTAATGTTTGCTAAAATTTCAGAAATGTTGCTTTATCTAAAGATTCCTAATACTTTAGAATGCCAATAAATAAAATGATAAAAAATCAAGGGTTTTAATAATTAATTTCCTGCTTGATAATTTGAAGTAGCTTGCAAAAGAGATAATCTTCAATATACTCATTGATTTATTCTGTATAAAGTGAAGCTTTGTAATTCATGTTACCGGTATGTTGCTAAAATTCTAGTGCACAAAATGTCAAAAGTGTTGCTGAAGATCCTTGATACTTTAAAATGTCAATAAATGGTTAAAAATTGAGAGTTTTTAGTTTGAATATTCCATTTTATACTTAGTAATTTGAAGTAGCCTGCAAAATGAGATAAAGCTTTAAATAGTATTCAATAATTTATTCTATAGAATATGAATCTTTGTGAAAACTCATGCAAATCATACTCTAGGACCAAATCAATAGGCAGGCCTGTAATTTGTGTATTTGAAAGGATTTTAGCCAATTATTACTACCAACAAATATATATATCCATTTTCCTTGCATCTTTATTTTTAATGGAAGCTAGGTTCCTTTTGTATGTCTGTGTTATTGAAAAGCTTTGTTACAAGTGTATTCATGTTCTAAACAGTTAAACATTTTATTGATATTGTTATTGGAAAGTTGTTTCATTTGATACTGGGTCATATAGCTTGGAATTGATTCAGTATTATGCTTAAATTTTTTCTTGAAATGATTTAATGCTTTATTTAAAATTAAAAATCAGGTAGCTGGAGTGAATCAGAGGTTTGAATTTATGATCGAATTTAGTTTTATTGGCTGGATTAAAGTCGGGATAATATTCTAGAATTTTAATTCATAAATATTTATTAGTAGAACAATTTGTCTGCTTAATCTACTAGTAATAGCTAAATGATTCATTTTTGACCCAGTCCTACACGTATTTCAAATAGCATTGATTTTAACAAATTTTACCAAAGTTAACAGTAGAACGAGAAGAAAACATTATCCAGAAGTAACACTAGCAAATGTGTTAGATTAAAAATTAAATAAATAAATAAATAAGTAAAAAATAATAAATAAATAATATATAGAAATGAAAATAAAAAAGATTGATATTGTAATATTTATTTGTTTTTCTTTGGTTTGTTTTTAACTTGTGATAACAGTGGTTCATATTGTTTTAAAAATATATCACTATTTCTTATGTGAAATTTCTTTGTTCCATGTCTCCATCTTCATTTTTTGGCCTTTATTTCCTTTAAATCTGAGCCATGACAGTTCTCATTATGTTTTGAATGGCAGTGTTTTCTTTATTTGGCTTCCTTCATGGAAAGATACTCCATTTTATTGCAAGTAATGTGATGGAAATTTTAACTTTTTGGAGTTTGGGTATTCCTCCAATCTGATGAATCTAATTACTATAATTTGATAATGTCCATTCATCTGTCTCACCGTCTCACTCTGTTTCTGTTGGTCTGTCTGTCCTCAGTCTCTATGTTTGTCTTTCCACCTCAGTCTTTGTCTGTTGTCTGTCTGTCTGTCTGTCTTTCCTCCTCAGTCTGTTGTCTGTGTCTTTCCTCCTGTCTGTCTGTTTGTCTGTCTTTCCTCATTCTGTCTGTCTGTCTGTCTTTCTGCACTGTATAAAATGATGATAGGGAGATAAAACAGTTTGCAAAAGCAAGATACAATATTAACAAAAAAAAGAGGAAAATAAATAAACCATAGAAATAATTTTGAAAACTGTTAATTCTTTCTTGTAGTTGAGTAACATATTTGGGCTTGATGTTTGTACAGCCTGAGTGTATGGCTTCATTGTCATTTGTCATTCTGTGACATTATTGGCACTCAAAAACCGTGACATTATTGACAAGTGCACTCTAATTTTAAAGTTCCTACCAGTATAATTCATTGATTTAGCCCTGTCTTTTGACAACTGCCTTCTACCTTTCAAATTGAGAAAAATTTTGATCGTTTTCGTATACTCAGAATTTTGAAGTTCATTGCAAAGATTTTATATTGTGACAATATCTGACGTTTTTGTTGGTCTGGACAGTTTTAGATAACTGGATCACTTAAACTATGTGATTGTGTGTCACTGTTGGCTTTTGGGGAACTTTAGTGATTTAATTGTGAAATTTCAGTGTGATTTCTTCAGGAAAATTTACCTTTATTTGGTAGTAATGCAAGGCTGACAAAATAACTATAATTATTTGCAAAACCTGGCAAAAAACTTTAGACAACAGTTTTTGTTTTGAAAAAAGTTGTTGAAATATCGTTAAAATTCAACAAAAAATGATTAAAAATGGCTGAGATTAAAATCTATTTTTAACTCGTAATTCATTGACAAACATGTATTGATAGTAAATAGAAATTCACACACAGATTCCAAATGCTTTTATTTGCATATGTTCTCCTTTATCTATAAAAGCTGTTACAGGTTTATTCATAAAATCGACTATAATAAGTGTTACATTTTCACCACAAATGGAAGTTGTGCATTAGTAACTGGATAAATAACACCAAAATGAGAGATAGATGTACCGTTATATTTTGGTACGAGTCACTTTTTATGCTCGCTAATTAACTTTTCTTGAAAGGGTTTGTATAATTTTTCAGTTTTATGCCAATATTTAAAGTTATTGCAAGAAATCAATAGTTGCTGTGGGAATTTTATGTACAGCTGTTGCCATGGTAACCAGAGGAAAAAGATAGATATATTTGTTATTTTATTAATCTCAAATTTAACATTTAAAACATTTTACACTAGTTGTTATCCATTTCTAATAAATCTCCAGTTTGCTTTTTGTAATCATTTAACCTCGTTAAGAACAAGTTAATCTCATTGAAGAACTCAGATTAAATGTAGTGATGTTGTCAATTAAAAAAAAGCAAATTATTTTTTGAAAATAGATCAGAAGAACTCCCAGAATACTTTGTCTTGACCTTGACCTTCTCCTCCGGAAACCACAAACTAAGTCTACTGACATAGTGGCACCATTGACAGCCGCATACTTAGACTACTGACTCAGTGTAACCATTGAAAGCCACATACTGAGTCTACTGACTCTGTGGTACAATCAAGAGCCATGTACTGAGTCTTCTAACTATTTGGCACCATTAAGTGTCCATGTAGTTCTGATACAATCAAGAGCCGTGTACTGATTCTTCTGATTATTTTGCTCTGTCAGATGTCCATGTAGTTCTGGTACAATCAAGAGCCATGTACTGAGTCTTCTAACTATTTGGCACCATTAGGTGTCTAGTAGTTCTGATACAATCAAGAGCTGTGTACTAATTCTTCTGATTATTTTGCTCTGTCAGATGTCCATGTAGTTCTGGTACAATCAAGAGCCACATACTGAGTCTTCTGACTCAGTGGCACAGTCAGGTGTCCATGTAGTTCTGGTACAATTAAGAGCCACATACTGAGTCTTCTGACTCAGTGGCACAGTCAGGTGTCCATGTAGTTCTGGTACAATCAAGAGCCATGAACTGAGTCTTCTGACTATTTGGCACCATCAGGGGTCCATGTAGTTCTGGTACAATCAAGAGCCACATACTGAGTCTTCTGACTATTTGGCACCATCAGGGGTCCATGTAGTTCTGGTACAATCAAGAGCCATGAACTGAGTCTTCTGACTATTTGGCACCATCAGGGGTCCATGTAGTTCTGGTGCAATCAAGAGCCACATACTGAGTCTTCTAACTCAGTGGCACAGTCAGGGGTCCATGTAGTTCTGGTACAATCAAGAGCCACATACTGAGTCTTCTGACTATTTGGCACAATCAGGTGTCCATGTAGTTCTGGTACAATCAAGAGCCACATACTGAGTCTTCTGACTATTTGGCACCATCAGGTGTCAGTGTAGTTCTATAATTGTGATCTGAGAAACCATAGATAAACTTAACCATCTTATGGTAGGTATATACATGTACATGTATTAGCAATAACATGAATCCGTAAATATTTTTTATGACTTGTATAACTGATGTCAAATGCACTAATAAGTTGGAGCAAGCGAGTGGGTAAGTGGTTGTTGCTTAAAGCTATATCAGCATTATTGCAGCTATTTTTGGCAAACTAATAAGTTAGACATTTTTAATTTCAAAATAATACATGTAATGGATATATTATGTCTGTTATAGATGTCAGTGTACTTCTGAGTGTAAAGTCACCCTAAATTAGCGAGAATGTTCCATATTTAATTTTATACTGATACTGCTTCTATATTTAACCTTACATAAAGGTATACAATTCCAGTTTCTTTATTTAGAAAACCATTAACCAGTGTTTCTAAATTTAATTATTGCAGACATTATTGATTTTGTTGGAAATCTGAGATTTTTTAAAACAGCTAGCTAGCAAGGGTATCAGTTTTGCTATTTTTGATACGATACTGTTCTTTGTTAGGTTTGGTAATCCACTGACACTAAACTCATGAATCTAATGTAAAATAGTGAATGGTCACACACACACACAACACACACACACACACACACACACACACACACACACACATATATATTCCCAAATTCAATAAAACCTGTATATAAAGACCATCTATGGACCTCTGAAATTTGGACTTTATAGACAGTTAGTCTTTATAAAGAGGATTATCGACCTTAAACACAGGACATAATGAACAGGTGGTTGTATTATAGAGATAATCATTATAGCAGGTTTATTTATGTATATACAGTCAAAGCTGTCTATAGTGGTCAGCTGTTGGACCAGGCCAAAGTGGCCACTATAGACAGGTGACCACTATGGACAGGTTTGCAATATTTTGGCAAATTATCTCTCCTTGCATGAAAGATTGACTGATTGATTTAAAAACAAGTGTGTGTGTGTGTGTGTTTTTTTTTCTATAAATTTGAAAATTTTAGAGGTAGAAAATAAATTCCATTTTAAGAAATATTTTAATGAATTTTATTATAAGTAAAAAAAAAAAGAAAAATGAAAAATGAGAGAGAGAGAGAGAGAGAGAGAGAGAGAGAGAGAGAGAGAGAGATCATTCTATATATTTCACTGCCAAATTAAAATAAAAACTTCAATTTGATCGACTCATAAATTGCCGAATTTCGGATATTATTAACACATGTTTATTTTCTTATCTAATGACCTCCACCCTGTTTCCAAAGTTAATGCTTTTCTCTTAGGCGCTGACACGATGAAAGTTATAAAATCTAAGTTATTTTAAGACTTTACTACTCCAATGTGACTCCCACGTGTCATGGATAATTACCAGGAATTAATTAGCGGTAATGTTTAATGTGGAGAATTCGACTTATACTTCTTTGTCGGTACCGTTGACAAGCCGTCCACCATTGTTTTGATTAAATTAATCAACGGATTAAACCTGTCACCGAGAAGCCATGCCTTGGCTTGGATATATCACATGTAAACATTTCTTCATGACAGGAAGTGAAATAACACGTTTCCAAGGGTAATAACTCGACTTCCGGTTTTACGTTGCTGGCCGTTATAGACAGAAATTGAGTTTAAACGGGACAGAAAATAGTGGCCGCTAACCACATTAGACAGGTGACTGCTATGGAAAGGTGTTTTATATAATAAAATGACACGGGACCGGCGAAAACTGGCCGCTAAACAGAAGTAACTGTTATGGACAGTTGAGCGTTAACACAGGTTAGACTGTATACTAAACTCTTAAAGGTTATGGATTAATAAGGAGATGAGATTCAAATACAGACAGATTTATCTTCTCTGCTGATTTCCTGTATAGTGTCTTGGAATTTTAAGTGCAAGTTGCTTATAAAAAGATCATTTTTAGGGTTTTTCAGTTTGTCTTTTTAGGGAGCTCTGTCTTGTCTTTTTAGGGGGCTTTGTCTGCTTGTACAGAGTTACTAAATAAGATCTTTTACATGCTCTATATGATGGTCTTTATAAACAGGTTTGGTCTTTATAAGCAGGTTTGGTCTTTACAAACAGGTTTGGTCTTTATAAGCAGGTTTGGTCTTTATAAGCACATTTGGTCTTTATAAGCAGGTTTGGTCTTTATAAGCACATTTGGTCTTTATAAGCAGGTTCGACTACACAACCTGTATCATTGATAAAAAGTAAGTTACACAGTTATATATTTCTACAAAACTGGGATATTTTTGAGTTTTACGAGGATTTGTTACATTCTTGTCAATAAATAAAGTGAATTTATGTCAGATATTTTTATGACACTTTGGTGAGTTTTATAGTCTGTTTCTGACTTTTTTATTATTTCTTTCCCGTCATACATTTTGTACAACCATTTAAGCATCTTATACTTATTTTTATATTATAACTTATACAACCACTGTTCTAAAGTGGTGTCGCTCTTTGTCATTTTACTTGATAGTTTAGGTCAGCTAGAGATGGTTTCTTTGCAAAATTGAAAATTTGTAATAAAAAAGAAAAAAAAAAAAACATACAAAACCAAACCAAATATCCAACCAATCATGTTTCGGGTCCTTAGTGGCTATTGGTCTAAAGTGTGTGCTTAGGGATCATGGCACCATCTAACCCGTAGAATGAATCCCATTCAGGTAGATTTTAGTGTTATAAAGTTTGTCTGACTTTGCTTTGTGAAGTTGGGTGGTTTTCTCTGAACCACCTATTTTTTTCACCATCCCAGAACTTACCGCCTCAATATAGGTGAAAGAATCTTGACTGGGGCATTAAAAAACAATTAACTGTCTACTCTACCCACAGCTCTACCAGTCATAAAGCATGTAACATACATCATAAATTAAATACTGGCAAAAACAATATGACTATCTCATGATATGAAATGTAAATGTTATGATTTAAGGCTGTGTTTCAGTACTTTTTAGGATACAAAACAAAATGGGATCCAGTTTTTGAAAGATTTTGAAACTCCAGTACTAGTTTTTTTTATTTACTACTTTAAAGAGAAGATCTCGTCTTTTCAGTGAATATCAAAACTCAAATATTGACATAAAGATACAACGGCATTCAGTTATCAAGAAAAGATAAAAAGTTGTAACAATCTTAATACATCAATAAGGAGTATAAGAGGTATTAGAAAATATTGTATCATGTTGTTTTTGGACTGGTTGCAAATACGGCTTATAGTTTGTGAATAGCAAACAGGCAAGGAAAAATGGGATTCCTTGACTGTGAAACCAATTCCTTCAACAGTTTTCAACCAAGAACCTTAAAACATCACAGAATTTTTATATACGAATTTTTCAAGATGTGCATTTCACTTTTTGGAAATTAAAGAACTTTTTCCCAACAATTTTAAGTAATTATCAACAAAAAAAAAAAAAAAAAAAAAAAAAAAAAAAAAAAAAAATCCCAACCTATTTGATTCCTTAAAACTATTTTTATGATAAATGTAATGTGAGGGTAAAAATCATGATAAATTCAAATTTACCCCCAACAACTGAATTAGATGTACATGGCACATAAAAAAGTCAGTAAAACTTCCTAAATGCATGCACAACAAATAGATAATATTTACAACAGAATAAAAACAAACATAATACAACATTATTGGTAATCAAAACTCGATAAATTTTATCAGTTCTCCGCTGTCTCTATCGGCCTGAGTCACAAATATTTATATATATCCAATCATATTCTCAGCTAAATGTGTACTGTAAGTGTCTGTTGAGCTCTGCAACAATATTTAGCATTTCTCAATGTTTAATCAATAGTAGTTTGACTGAAGATCTTACTATACCAAGGTCTCTTAGGATATTAAAATGCAATATCTACTGCACAGCATTTTGAGTGAGATTTTCAGATGATGATGATGTTGACGATTGTGATGTACTTTAAAGTGAGTTTACACTAAGTAAGTAGATAAAGAGAGACAGAGAGAGAGAGTTGTACAAGTACTACAACAGTGGACCAATGGTCGTTGAAATGCATTATTTATTGCACAACATTTTAAGTCAGGTTTTTGGATGAAGATGATGACGATGATGTACTTTTCGCACTGGGTTCACACTAAGTTAGTAGAGAGAGGGAGAAAAAGAGAAGAGATTGATTTAATCGGGTTTTATGTCCTAGTCAAGAATATTTCACTTATATCGAGATGTTACCAGCTATAGATGAAGTGGCAGAAATTTTAAACTTTGCAATCTGCTTAGGACAATGTTCAGGGAGGGTTCTTTAGCATGCCATGTCTGCTGTGACACTAGGCATCAGTGTTTTAGGCCTCCTCCTGAAGGATCCTGTGACTTTTATTTCTAAATGACATATGCTTGGTTAAAGAACAGTCACTACCTATTTTCAAATCTTTGTCAGACCTGCTCAAGGTTCAAACCCTGACTTTCCACATACGAAGTGAGCAATCTACCAACAGAGCTACCATAGTGGTACAAGAGAGAGAGAGAGAGAGAGAGAGAGAGAGAGAGAGAGAGAGAGAGAGTGAGTGATTGACTTTTTAAAATTGAGACAAAACTTTCTGCTTGACATGTCAATTAAACTTCCATGGGCTTGTCTTTACTGGTTGCCTCTGTACCAGTATAATCATCAACTAAGTGCAGTAATGATGATGTACGCCCTAGTCAAGATTCTTTCCCTTATATCAAAGCAGTTTTTTTGATGGTGGAGGAAACCACTGACCTTTGACATGCAAACCGACAAACTTTTTCACCCAATGGGTGAGAGGTTCTATGATCTGAGAGTGTTCACTTTAGATCACTTAACCACTTAGTGCCACTTCAATTTAGTGAGCAGTTTTTTCTGGGCACTTTGGTTTCTTTTGCATTTCTAGAGCTGACCTCCCCGAAAATAGTAAAAGAATTTTGAATGATGCACTTGATATTTGAGACGTTTATGCTTCACTCAAGGATCTATGATATATCTTTTAGAACAAGGAATCAGAAGGCCCAGGAGGTTCACCACCTGTTTCATCCCCACCTCACAGTTCATCTTGGGCCTGTGTGTGCGAAGCTCTCTCTCTAAAAGTCAATGTAAATGTACACTAGAACATGAATTGAATAGCTTTAAGTATATATCTTAATATCATTTATGTGCTTATACATAATGACATAGATTTATAAAAAAATCACTTATTTTTAAATTTATTTAAGGATAAATAACTTATTTGTAAAGAAATTATTACTATGACTGAAGACTATGACATAACTGTATTTTCTTGACACTGCAATTTGCACTTAAACTGTGGCTTGATATTGTCTTGGTTCCAATGAAAATAGCCCGAAGACCCTAAGCTTAGACCAGACCCTACTGCATCATAAAATAAACGATTGTTAACCAATGTTGGTTAGAGGAATTGTGATCTTTCCTTGCAAGCTTTAGGTGAACTTGCGACCAAGGCTGCATTACGTTACCGTAGGGTCTATAAAATATGGATTCAGCTTCATTTGGTGTTTATGTCTGTATTTTATGGTGTTGAACACAAAGAAATATATGATTACACATACAGTATATGGTCACAGTTTATGTGTCAGTTTTTTTGTGAGAAGATTGATGTATTTTGCCTGTAACATAGATATATCACAGGAGATGATGAAAATCTCTAGACAGAAGTCTTGTAAGAAATGGCATGTTAGAAAATGTATACTTGTTCAAGGGTTTTTTTTAAGGGTCTTAATTAACCTAGGCTTGCAATATCCCTGAGTCAACAATTCAGTTGTAAGCAGCTTGCTTCATTGTAGAAAATTCTCATAACGGGAACACAGTCTACTGTACTGTATTACCTTTGAAACAAATACACCATATGCAGGAAAAACAAGAATTTTACTGCAAAGAAACTCAAATTTGAAAATAAAAAAATTGACAAAGAAAATAACATAGATATTCTAGAAAAAAAATTATGTTTCATACAATCATTTCATTAACACTTGATTACTCAAATGAATATTTCAGTGCCTCAATGTCCTGAAACAATTTTCATCCATTGTTCTCCAGTCTACCATTAACATTCATTATTTTTTAATTGCATAAGGAAAATGATTGATAGACATTGAAAGGTTTGAGTACCATTTTAGCTGCTGCTTTTCCCTTTCCACCTATAGCTGGTGCATCTCGATATAAGTGAAATATTCTTGACTGGGACATAAAATCCTATTACATCAATATCAAATTAAAACCCTTTTTTGCTAATTTTTAGGGTAAGGACTCTCCTGATCCTGGGAAGTAGCTGACTAAATTGTTGGTCTGAAAGTGGAAATTGGTTGCAGTGCAAGATATTTGAATGAAAAAAAAGAGAAGGATAATGTGGTGGGCCAGATTGATAGTTGGCTGTATAGCTTAGTTGTTAAAATGTCCTGTTAGTTTTGAAAGGCTCTTTGGTTGAAGACCAGGATTGGCGACAGAATTTTTTCCCAAGTCTTTAAGGTCATCAGATCAGCTGTGTTTATTCTTGTTTCATTGAAATGCAGCATATTTCCTTTAGATTGGACACTTTTATTTAGATTAGGAACCGATCTTTTAGATCAGAGCAAAGTGTAATTTCTTACTTTAAACTATGATGCTAAAATCTTGAGCACTCAGCAGCACATGTTTTACAGCATGCCTTATTAACTAAGGCAGGCAGCTACAGATGTTGAATGTATCGGTCTTGACAAGTTGACATAGTGATATATACTGTATAGTCTCGAACATGGACAGGGGTTTCCTCAGGTTAATGGTAGACCTGGATGGTGATTAGTGGATCTGTGAACCCCTGAGGTGGTGGTAATAATATCGTAATCATCATCATTGATGTGGTTTTCCTGTGTAATGTAATGTACATTCATCGTGTGTATTTTTTTATGAATCAGAAATTTGCACCATGGTAATAAATTGGATTTTCTTAAGATTTACACATACTGTTTGTTGAATGGTAATTTTAATATCTTATACAGGTATGTGGTTTTAAAGTAAATTTTACACACATATATACTAAAGTGCAAATGCAGAGAGAGAGAGAGAGAGAGAGAGAGAGAGAGAGAGAGAGAGAGAGAGAGAGAGAGATGCACACATGGTTAGATGCAGGATTCACATGAGTTTTTCATTTAATAAATTAATTGAGCAGATGTATGCACCATAATTAAGATGTTACATAATGTATTTTCACACGTAGGTCACAATCACGTTATGAATGAATGATGAACGTGATGTTTTAATGGAACAAGACTATTAGTCTATTAATTTCATATAAATGTATATAAAAACTGAAAGGTGACTTGTCTACATTTGTAGAATCACATTATTTTACTTGTATAGTAAAACCTTGAATTTAATACCCTTGGATAACTTTGTCACCTCCCTATTGTGAGAGTTTAGTGAAATCCCAAAATCCATGTTGTTTGGTTTTTCTGTATATATCTACATCAGTTTAATATTGTCAAACATCTTAAAAAAAATAGATATATAATAGAATAACATGCTGTTAGCATTTGTTTTATTTACTTTCGAAAATGTTTTCATTACTTTGGCGATTTTACACTAGAATAATCTTCAGCCCTTGTCCAGAGATTGAAAACATATCTTGCCATCAATAATTCATATTATCGTTGGACTTTCAGTTAAAGAATTGAACACTTTCAATAAAAAACACAAAATTATTTTATCCTGTCCTAAGTGAGGCCTCTGTGACTGAATGGTGTAAAGTGAATGCTTACAGTTCAAAATGCCTCTCACTACTTAGGATTGAATCCCGTCTGGGCAGATCTTTGTGTGAGAAAGGTCTGTAGATTCACTTGCTGGAGATTGGTGGTTTTCCTCTAGGTTTCTTCCACCATCCCAGAAATGACCTCCTGAAAACGAACCAAGACCTAACCGTTACTCTATTTTTTGTAGTACATACCTTCCTGTTTCTGTATATACATATGTATTTCTTAATCGTCTATTGATAACTTGTATCATTTTTTGGTCTCAATCAATTTTTTTCTAATTCAACAAATTGGACATAATGGGTGTCTTTGGGTTAGATGTTCTGGTTTCAAGAACATTGCTCCGATATAGAAATTTCACCAAAACATCTATAATGTGTATTGACAATATTGATAGAACAAAAACTCACACTACTCATCTAGCGGACCTGTAAGGAACAAAGATGGTGGCAAGTTGACACATAGGTATTTTGATGGGGACACTGATTATGTGTTTCCGTTATTTTCAACAAACAATATTTAAAGTCAAAATTTTGTATACAGGCTTGGAATTATACTTTACTGAGCTTATTTGTAAAATACAGTAATGCCATAGTTTGAGGATATGTCGATCTGTTTCCAATCTTTCATTTGTTTTTAACGTTTTCTAGAAAACATAGGATCTTTGTCCTGTGTGTTGTATCATGCATTAAACTAGCTATATAATATTCACTAATTATATGATAAAATAACATGCTGTTAGCCTCTGTGATATTCACTTTCAAAAATGTTCTCAGTACTTTGGCAATTTTACACAAGAAAAATCTTCAGCCCTAGTCCAGATATTGAAAACATATCTTGCCATTGATAATTAATATTCATATTGCACTTTCAGTTAAAGAATCAAATTTTCAATTAAAAAAAACACAAAATTATTTTATCCTGCCCTAAGTTAGGCCTCGTCTTGATTTCATCAGATTATTATTCAGGAAATGTAGAATAAAAAGATAATTGATTTTATATTTTGCCTACAGCATTTAAAAAAAAAATCATTATTTATTTAGTGTTTAAAATTTAAAGTTGTAATTTACTAGCAGGTATTTCAGTTTAAATATTGATTTTTGAAGGTAACATAAATCTATCATAGATATATTTATATTTATTTATTTATTTATTTATTTATTTATTTATTTATTTATTTATTATTATTATCTATCTATCTATCTATCTATCTATCTATCTATCTATCTATCTATCTATCTATTTATTTATTTATTTATTTATTTATTTTATTACCTTTATTTATTTATTTGTATATGGTAAAAATGCAAAGCTTTGATAAAGAAAAGTATTTGTTTTCAAAACTCATTAAGAAGTGACCAAATGGGCCTGAAATGCTCACCTGGTATATAGTGGTTTGTTTAAATGCTAAAATTCCATCTAAAACAACTGAGATACTAGAAACATTTAATTCAAGAATTCGGAAGATTAGGCCCCCGTTTTACAATCATTCTTTAACTAACATTTTTCTTAACATAAATCTGGTAACTGTTAAAACTTTTTGTATTTCGTTAATTGTTAAGATATTCAGTATTTAAAGATGTCATTTTAAAGATCTTATCCAGCTATTGACATCTGCAATCAATTGTGACAAAAGTGATTATTCGTAGTTTCAAAACGGGATTGCCAACTTTGCAAAATTAAAGCTAAGGAAAATCTTGGTTAAGGAATAATTTTGAAATTGAGGCTAGAAGATAATATAAAATTATCCCCAAAAGCTGATAAAGTAATTTTTTAAGGGTTGAACATTGTCTCAATAGAAGTTCTTTTGTACTTACCGGTATGTTATGAATGAAGTTAGAAATATGTTTTGCATAAATCTTGGAGTGGAGTGGAGTGGAGTAATGGTGTTTTACGCCCCAGTCAAGAATCTTTCACTTATTTTGAGGCAGGCAGTTCTGGAATGGTAGAGGAAACCGGAGTGCCCGGAGAAAACCATCGACCTTTGGCAAGCGAACTGACAAACTTTCTCACACTAGGATCTGTCCTGAGTGGGATTTGAACCTAGGCAGTGAGAGGCACTGTGATCCATAAGTGCGAGCTTTAGACCACTCGGCAACCAAGGCCCCCTGCATAAATCTTGGAAATAAGGCACCAAATGGGGGAACTGGCTTTTAAACTATATCTGCTCTAAAGAAATTAAAGTTTACAATTTAATTAGAAAATAATATGTGTATAAAAAATTATATTTAAATATAAAATAAAATGTAAAAATATGTGGTTCCTCTGATATTTTTGAACCACCCTGTAATTAATTAAAATTTAAATATAAAATATTATATTTAAATATAAAAAAAAATGTAAAAATATGTGGTTCTTCTGATATTTTTGAACCACCCTGTAATTAATTGAAATTGAAATTTATGTTGTTGGTTAATTATCATTTTAGTATAATAATAACCAGAATATGAAATAATATACTTAAGATTAGTCATCATACATGATTAAAGAGAGATAACTCTTAATTGATTTTTCTAATAGAAATTGATTATTTTTTTCTAGTCAGAAACTGATTGATTGATTTAATAGGGTTTTACATCCCAGTGAAGAATATTTCATTTATGTTGAGACATCACCAGCTATAGGTTAAATGGCAGAAATTTTGGTCTTTGCAATGTGCTTATAGGACAGTGTGCGTTCCATGCCTGTCAGAACACTGCATCGGTTTTAAGGTCTCTTCTGAAAGACCCTTGACTTTCATTTCTAAATGCCAAGTGCTTGGGGAAAGAACTGTCATTACCAATATTCAAATCTTGGTGCAGACCCGACCAGGGTTTAAGCCCTGACTTCCCACATATAAAGCAAGCACTCTGCCAACTGAGCTATCATAGTGGTACAAAAAGAAATAACTAGTAAATCATGACCTTCATGACCTTGACCCCTTGACACTAGGTTGTTTATCATGAATATTTCTTCACAGTTATGCAATTCTTATTGTCAAAAAAAAAATTTATTTATAAGATATTTATTTGATAAAATATATAAAGTGACATTGCCTTTACAAAATAATTGTATGGAGATATAAGGTCTATATGATGACCTTGACCTAGGTCAAGACTACGTTGAAAAACAGTGCTACAAAACTTTAAGCTTTTAGATTAACATCGGAATGGCTTAAAAAATAGCTTAAACTATTGCAGAGTTAAAAAGTATGTCAAGACCTTTGACCAAAAGCCTACTTTACAAGGCATTTCTAGAAAATATCGCCACTGAAAATTACCTTTTCTATATACAGTGGTATAGTCTTTTGTCCAGGTGAGCTAGTTATAAAATTGTGACTTAATTTGTCTCTATCTTGTGGCAAGTTCAATATAAATGTACTTCTTATCCAAACTCTAAATTAAGATGTTTAAATTTAGAAATATTTGATGTAGTAATGAAAATGTTATTTATTTTGCAAAGGTTTAGAAGCTATAAATGATATAAACCTAGCTCAAACATTGTCATGAGTTTGATAAAGGAAAACCAGAAAAACCTGAAGCAAGTGACCCTTGACCTTCCACATGCAACATGAGGAATTGGGCAGTGTTTCCATTTGAATTTCTCACCCAATTATTTTTATGTAAAATTTTTTAGAAATAATTTGTTACAGAAATTTTCACTAAAGCTTGATTCAGTTATTTTTAGGCTATTTCAATCAAAATTAAAATTTTATTGGAGAACATGAATGGAAGTCTGTGAATAAAACCTTGGTCTGTTATTGGTGTTAACCACTTTGCAACTTTCTAGCTATAATTTATGTACATGATATTTTTTTTTATTATAGAATGGATGATGATGATTGCCGGACTGAGAGTGAAGTGGAGATTGATAGTGACCATGATGATGACGATCTGGATAATGAACTGGGACAATGGCTAGGATGTCTGGAAAATCTACAAATGGTAATATATTATTTATATATATAGAACATAGCTCACCCGACAAAAAGACCATATAAGACTTAATGCAAAAACTTATTATGTAATAGTGTTTAAGATGAAAGTTTTGAAGTGGCCCCTCTTAAATCCTTGATTGAACAGTGTATCATGGAAATTTTGGCAACCTACTTCAATTAAACCATAATATATAAATTTGGGCAACCTTCTTCAATAAGACTGCACCATATAATTTTGGGCAACCTTCTTCAATAAGACTGCACCATTTAATTTTGGGCAACCTTCTTCAATAAGACTGCACCATATAATTTTGGGCAACCTTCTTCAATAAGACTGCACCATATAATTTTGGGCAACCTTCTTCAATAAGACTGCACTATATGATTTTTGGCAACCTTTACAATAAGACTGCACAATACAATTTTGGACAACCTTCTTCAATAAGACTGTACCTTATAATTTTAGTCAACCTTCTAAAATTAAAACTATACTTTTAATTTTTAGGCAACCTTCTTTAATTAAAACTATTCCATATAATTTTGGGCAACCTTTTAAATTAAAATGGTACATATAGTTTTGGGCAACCTTCTAAATTAAAACTACCATATAATTTGTGCAACCTTCAAAATTAAAACTGCACCACATATGTTTTGGGCAACCTTCTTAACTAAAACTGAACCTTATTATTTTGGGCAATCTTCTTAAATGAGACGGCATGTCAAGAGTAGAAAAGATGGTTACTTATTGTACTATGTAATGTAGTACAAACTATCAAAAACTGTATGGGTGTAATAGAGGTTCAGGAATTATCTCCCTTAGATTTATTATAATTGAAGCTGACATGTTGATGATAGAAATGCATGTTTAATGTCGTTATCTTAAAAGACATAAAAATAATAATACATGTATAAATAATTATAATGATATGTATCTTAATTCATGTTAGTGAGCTTGTTATTTTTCGATAATTACCATATATATTAAATTCAGCATCTACAGTTATATCAACATAAAGCGTCTGTATATACGATATCTTTTGGTAATGTTTCATGTTATTTCTCAAACTGTCGGGCAAAAAATTTCTTCTTGTGGTTTTATGCTGTTTTACGTCATTGCTTTCATGTTTAACATTACAAGCTCAGGAAATTAGATGCACTCTCAAGTTATCAAGTTTTAATGTTTAGACATGTTTAAAGATTTTTCGCTGATGCAAGTTCATAAAGTGTATCTTGGTTTGTCTGCATTCATCAGAATTAGGCTTTTAGCTGGAATCGGATTTTTATGTCAATGATATAACATGTCTGTTACGCCTGGAATTACTCGTGTTCTGCATGCCTCGTCTTTTTGTTTTCATGCCCGTTTATTGATTGAAGTTAAAGAATAAGTTGGTACTTCTGTTAGTTTTTATGATCCGATTTTATTTGTATTTGTCTTTCCCTGTCAAATTAGTAATCCCTCGTCAGTTTTATTTGGAAGCATTTTGTCTCATCTTTCCAAGTAAGATAAATGTCTGTGCTAGCTTAAATAAATTGTCTTTTGTGTTTAAGTTTCCATTTCTTTGGGAAATTGCACAATTCATGTGGTCCGATAATAGCAGCTAGTATCATGACATACGAGTGATTCTTCGTTATGTTCAAAAATAGAAATGGAAATGAAATAAAAAAAAACTATTATTAGAGAAATAGCCATTGATTGGAGGTATTGATGACCCTCTCTCAACTTGGATTGTATGAAAAGAAGATTTAGAAGCAAGATGCAGTTTAAGATGTTGTATATTGAATTTATTGAATTAAAAAAAAATAATTTAAATGTAATAATTTAAAACTTTGAAAATAAGATTAAATGTTTTTAAAATTTGCATTTTTTAAACATTTTCTAAGGTGGTTTGTTTAATTTTTGCATATTATCTAGTATTTAAATAAATCCCTTGGGGACCTCTCAATTTTTCTTTGCATATCACATGTCCACTGTATCACTGTATCAATGACCGCATTTTTAATTAGCTATCACCAGACTGTATCAGAGATAACATTTGATCCCTTATCAGAATCCTTTGTCTTTACAGAAGTCTGTATACAAATGTTACTGGTTTACACAGCTAATAGTTAGGTTACCATACTATATCAAGAAGCTGACTTTTTTTTATAAATAAACTGGAATCTTGAAGCCTTGAGCCAGATGAAGTCTTCATGATTGAAGAGTTGACTGAATATTTATATACAGGAAGTAAAAAAAGAAAGTTTTTAACTCTCTGGTACAGAAGAACTGTGAGTCAGAGAGGGCTGTATGGAAATTATAGCATTGGTCAAAGGCTTTGTATTGATGGAATGGAGTTATCTTAAGTTCTAGTGGTGTCCGAAAAAAAAACAAAACAAAACAAAAAAAACAAAAAAAAACAAAAAACAAAAACAAAAAACAAAACAAAAAAAACAAAACAAAAAACAAACAAACAAACAAAACAAAATAAACAGAAATAATCCATGGTTGATTGATTAATCAGCTTTAGATAAACATGATATTAAAAATCAGTTACCAACAGTTAAGATTGTTTTTCAAACAACATGTCAAGTATTTGGATGTATTGGGTTTGAACCCTTGCTGGTTCTGACTAAAATTTGAAAGAAGGTTGTGACTGTTCTTTTGCACTTAGTATTTAAAAAATAAAATTCATGGGTCCTTAGGAAAAGACATTAAACACTAAACTTTTTGACAAGGAAGCTTTGCCAGAATAAAGAACCCTCCCTGGACATTGCTTTGTGTGGTATGCAAAGATCAGTTGAAGCTTTTCCCTCTTCACCTATAGCTGATGATCCAAATATAAGTGAAATATTCTTACTTGGTTATTAAAATCCTTTTTAATAAATCTTTAGATATTAAAAAATAACATTTAACATAATTTTGGATTTAATGCCTGAAACAGTTACATATTAATTGTGTTCAATATAAAAGTACTCTAGAATATTGGCACATTGCAGATATTTTTCTGTGCATGCAGATTTAATATTTAATACCTTGAAGAACTGTCTGAGCATTGTTAAATGTTTGAAGTAGTGAAAATGTCCAAACTAAAAAAAAAAAAAAGGAAAAAAGAAAAAAACCTCAAATACTGTTGAAATGCCAGTTTATTTTTTTTCCTTTTAAAAGAAAGATCAAATCTATACCTTCATGCATCTTACCCAAGTCTAGATTTTCCATACTGCCAATCATCTTCCTATCTCACTTTGTTCCAGTTCAAACTTTTGTATATATGTACTATATTAAGATTTTAGGATAGTTACCTTGCTCATCTTCATTCCAAACATTTGGTTCTTATCTTTAAGCAAATTCTTTAGAAAAAAGAGAAATTGATTTTTCTGACATCTTCATGAATGGATTACATTTTTTCCAAAGTTTTTTCTTCTGTTTGTTTTTAAGAGGTAAGATCTGTATGTGTATGTAGCATATAATTTTGGTGTCTTCAGATCATTTGTGTCTTTGTTTGTGTACACATGTAGTTTTTGGTGTGAATAAATGCATTTTTGGTGCCTAAATCCATATTTTTCATCCATACAGAGTATTAAATAGGTCAAAAGTTAATTTTTTTTCAATTTGGTAACTTTGCAATGAAAATTCCTGGAGAATTTTTAGTAAATGATATAACTCTATTATCTCTATGATCTATCTTTAAAGGTTTTAATCCTTTTGAGAAATACTATCTGATTGGAA
Source organism: Tegillarca granosa (assembly GCA_029721355.1). NCBI lineage: Eukaryota > Metazoa > Mollusca > Bivalvia > Arcoida > Arcidae > Tegillarca > Tegillarca granosa. The sequence goes on from CM056608.1 coordinate 24,373,529, forward strand.
AAGGTCTATCTTATTTCCTATGTCTGATCTATCTTTCTGGTGGAGAGAGAGGAGGGTCGGCTTTGTTGCCGAGTTGTCTTACACACACTTTTGTGGATTACATTTCTTCCCTACAGTGTGATAAAGTGTGTCAGTTTGCTTGTCGAAGGACTGAGGTATTTGCTGGGTTACTCTGGTTTCCTCCACCATCTCAGCAGAACTGACCATCTCAATAGAAATGAAACTGAAAAATTTTAAGTGTAAAACACAATTACCTGACACTCCACTCCTTGATATTTGTTCAATGTTCCACTTGTTGATTTGGTTTTCTTTGACAAATTTTCATTTTTCTTTATAATGAAAACATGCTTTTCTCTTCAAATAAACCAGTGCATTTGTCAGTGTCATTGATGTTGTTGTCATTGTAAAACTTTGTTGAATTTCATTAAATTCTTTAGCTAAACTGAACCAGAAGCTCAAATGTGCTATTGCTATGATAAACTACTATAGCATTGAGGTTCTCAGTGTCATTAATGTTGTCATCATTGTTAAACTTCTGGTTTTGATTAATGTCTTTAGCTCACTTGCACCAAAGGCTCATTATGAGCTGTTGCTATGGTAAACTACCTGTCATCCATCATCTGTTAACTTTCCACTTAGAAGACTTCTCTAAAACCAGGAAACCAATGATAATGAAACCTATAATAATATTTCTTAGTTCTAGCCCTTTTATATTTGCTAAGCATGTTGTCCTTGACATTCAATCAAGTGACCTTGAATAGTTTAACCATTTAACATCTTATTTTCATGAACAGAAAGGCCTAAACGATTGAAAATTCATACATAGCTTTAGAAAATGGTGTTCTTTCTAGTTTGCAAAGCTAATTGACCTTGACCTTGACCTTCATTGTAGGTCACAGTGATCCTTAAATTGTAAAATCTTTAATCATCTTGTCATGAACAGAAAAGCCTAGAAGCTTGCAACTATTTACACGAGTATCATTGCATAAAGGTCTTCTGAGATTGCGAAGCTAATAATAACCTTCATCTTCATTTAATATCCTTTAGATATTTAATTTCATAAGAATTGTTTTATGAAAGTCAGGCATTTCAATAAGCGTTTGTACTTTTGCTACAATATTAAGATGATATACATGTATTTGTTCTTTAATAAGTTAAGCACCAGTGTCTATGCTGGGATGTTTATAACGATATTCTCGCTAAATTTTTGCAAAAATTGCATACTTTTTTTTGAAGAGAAGAGTGCGAGCTTGTCTCGTATCAAAAATGGCAAATGTAAAATGCAAATTGTTCATAAACTACCACTGTACAATGAATAATATCTCATTTAAATTGATTTGCCAGTTTGTTAACTTTTGTTAACAAATGATATCAACAAAAGTAAAAGCAAATAGAATACTTTGTATGCAAAACAAAGAACTGTAGCAAGTAGTGTATCACATCATGTTTTATGATAAATGTATCATAACGAAAAAAAATAAACATTTAACTTAAAACAGTTACCCTTTCTCTCATCCCCCCATCATTTGAGAAAATGATCAGTTAAAACAATGAATCTCTCCCAGACTCCTGAAAAGTTGATGTGGAACAAAGAGCTTGTTAAAACAATGACCCTCACTGTCAGCCCCCCTGAGAAGATGATCAGTTAAAACAATGACCCTCTCTGTCAGCTCCCCTGAGAAGATGATGACATATTATTTGTTTCTCAATTAGTAGGTTAAACACTTAATTCTGCCTTCAGATTTGTTTTGATTTTGTTGTTACTGATAAGGTTAGTGTGAAATGGAAATAGAACTAATGACAATCCATTAACAGCTGATTTGTGAAATGAATTACCACGTTTATTTCATGACAGTCCTGGATGTATATGTTGTACATTATTGATATTTGTTGTGATTAATTTTTTTTTTTTTATTTATTTTTTAAATAAAAATTTATGCCTTTAGGGACTGTCTATATAAAGCTACCTGTTAATAAGAAACACAGGAAAATATTAAGGCCAAACTTAATTTATTTCAATGTTTAAAGACGTGTATATTAATACCTTAGCTTTTACACTATAAGCCAGAGAACATCCAGGATCCTTAAAATGGGACTTTGTGGCTTTTTGGGCTGGTTTTATTGCCAAAAGACCTCTCATTTCTTTGATTGCAGCATATTTAGTGTTAGAAAATTTGTCAGTTTGAAAGAGTTGCTGAAACTTAATACTCTGCTTTCTTCAGTTATCCCAGAACTGCTAGTCTCTATGTAAATGAAATACTATCAAAATACTATTACAACATCAAAAGAAAGTTTGCTTGTCAAAGGTTATTGGATTCTGGTCCCTCTGGTTTCCTCTTTCTTTGACATATAGTGGAAAAAACTTGACTTGGGTGTAACAAATCATTACTCTGTTCTTATTTACCTTAACCTTACAAGCAAACAAACAACTAAGCAGCATCACAAGTAGAACAGACCACTATGGTAGCTTAGTTGGTAGAGAATATCCTTCATATGTGGAGGTTCCAAACCCTGCCAGGTCTAGATCTGACAAGACTTGAAAATTGTCAGTGACTCTTCTTTTGTCAAGCGCTCATCATTTAGAAATGAAAGTCACGGGTTCCTTCAGATGGGATCTTATAAACCAATGTCCCGTGTCACAGCAGGCATACCACGTTAAAGAATCCTCCCTTCATATTGCCCTAAGAACTTCGTAAAAGTCAAAATTTCTGCCCACCACTTCACCTATAGCTGGAGATGTCTAGATATCTGTGAAATATTTTTGACTTGAACATAAAACCCCATTAAAACAATCAACAAGTAGAACACAAGATGTTTTGTTTACAGGAGAGAGAGAGAGAGAGAGAGAGAGAGAGAGAGAGAGAGAGAGAGAGAGCAAAGGGAGGGTGGGGCAATTAGATATTGTTAGTGGTTTTAGTATTCATTACAGTAACATTGGAGAAAAAAACTAACTTTTGATAAATCATTATACTGCACTGCAGTAATCGATTTTAAGTAAGGGTCGTGATTATCTCAAGGAGGGGCTATGATAACTGATGTGGAAAGTGTAGTGTTTCGTATCATCATGATTGAAAAGGGCTTACTACCAAGTTAATAAGGACACCCACCCTGTGCTGTCTTTTTGCTGATAAAAATGTACATCACCACCCTTATTATGTAACATTTTAATTTTCAGTAAGATTAATTCAAATTAGATAACATAGCTACTAATTAAATTGTCATTATTTTAGAATGCTGTTATTTCAGACAATATTTAGATATTCTTTGTTTTTTTGTTGTTTTTTTTTGTTGTAAGTTGAAATAGAAGGGGCCACTTATGGATCACAGTTCCTCTCACTTCAACTTTTGGCAAATCCCAGAATAAAAAACTTTCCAGTTCCTTTGCTAAGTGTCATTGGTTTTCTCTGGGCCTAGAATCTCAAATTCGCAGTTCCTTTGCTAAGGGTTATTGGTTTTCTCTGGGCATAAAACTTCAAATTTGCAGTTCCCTTGCTAAGGGTCATTGGTTTTCTCTGGGCATGAAACTCCATTAGATCATCTCACTCTGAACAGAACAATTTGTTTTTCCTGTTCTGATTAGGGAATTATCGTCCAATCTTCTGAAAAGAAAAATCCTATTTTTCATATCTTGGTATATATATATATCTGGTTAAAGCCTCCAATGATCTGATAAAATTGGGGTTTTATGACCTCATTACAGTTATGTTATGTGTGCCATTGTCCTCAACAACTACTATTACAGTTTCACTGACCTGGAAGGAAGGCAGTATACTGCCATTATTAACCAATTTGTAGAGCAGATATCTTTGAAATACTGTAAGTGTGTTTGGATCCATTACAGTTTCAGAGTTTCGTCTTGAATTTTTCTTGATGGAATATTCAGGCTTTTTTGGACAAATTTCTGAAAATTTGTGTATGATTGGTGCTAATTGACAAAAAATGTTAGCATTCTTCTTTTTGTGAAGTTATATTTTTTTCTGAAAAATGGAATTTTTATAAATTTATTGAAATTTGTGGCATTTAAAGGAAGTTAGGTATGTATAATAACCATGTAAAGGTAATATAAGGAATATTTTTATTATTACTTTGGTAAAAGACAGGTGTTGTGGGTTCAAATCCTGCCTCGTGTTTCAATTTTATGTTTGAAGCTGGATAACCAAAAAAGCTGAACCTATTAAAGCTGAAATCACACAATTTATGTTTCAGCATTGAATTCAAATTTTTATTTCTATTTATTTATAGAAAAATCAAGCAATTTGGGTTTGAATTTTGATTTCTATAATTTCGTTCATAAAAACTTCCAAAATCACATATTTTTAGGTTTAAGCATTGATTTTAAAAATTTTCACAGTTACTTAGAGATGCTACACAACATCAGATTTAAGCAGAAAAAATTGCAAGTTTTATCGATTTGCAGTCAGCTTATTTACTTACAACATTTATTGATTACTTAATTTGTTGAGTGCAGTACAAGTACATGATATTAGGTAATGTTAGTGTATTGGATGTGAACCTGTAATTTGTAAACTAGCATGAAATAGGTTTTAATTTTGATTGATATGATGTTTACATTGGTCAGAAAATATCAGTTTTATATATAGAACCTGTAGATAATTATATAGTTATAATATGTTTAAATATCCTTGGAGGATATATATATAGCTACTGGGAATGTAGCTTTAATTTAGAAATTCCAAAATGAACATCTGGAAAAGATGGAATTCGCTGAAAATCTGAAGATCTTGACATCCCTTTCTTTTGAATCTAAAGAACTATTTTTTTTTTTTTTTAAAAATCCTAGTTTTCTTTTCCCTTTTGATGTCACAAATTCATTTTTTTTCTGCATAAAGCTAACTTTTTAGAACCGATTTTCTCTCTTTTATTCTAAGGGTAAAAATCTTATAAAAGTGATTATTTTTAGATATCGGAGTTGTTTTTATATGATTTCTGATGAGAATCTGTCAGACCAAGTTCTTGAGAAGGAAACAGTAGACAGCAATTATATATATATATATATGTGTTTATATATATATATATATATATATATATATATATATATATATATATATATATATATATATATATATAGTAATTCTGGTCTGGCTTTATCTATAGCTAAGGCTATTGACCTCTTCAAACTCCTGTTGGTTATTTCTTGCAGATAGAAGCTAGTTTAGATCATCATTGTGGAATCTGGGAAAAATTTTTGATAATAATATTTTACATAAAAGATTTTTAGATTGAGGTAAAGTGAATCCAAAAAGTAAAGCATTTCTTTACTAAGTTGTCAACAATACACTTGTTGGAGTGGTTCAGATGTTAGGCATCTCACCACTGAGTTTTGCCCGGGTTGACCTCAAGTGAGAAAGTGTTTTCTTTACTGTAAGCCTTTGTTTGGTTTGCTTTGTAGCTGTATAGTAGTTTTATTGGTCTGTAGTGGTTGTCTGCAACATTGTTGGTAAGTGTCCAAGGACTCTGAAGGTCCTCCGAAGGGTGCACATTTTTGTGCATCACATGAACATGTGTAAAGATTAATCCTTAGGATAAAAAAATTTGCCTTATCAAAAATAGCTGAAAAAATTGCTGATTTGACATCCAATATTAAAAAATCATTCAACCTTCTGTATGCCTTTAAATATTCCTATATTTGGACATTTTAAATTAACACTCAACTTTCCACTTACTGGCATTGGCATTATATACAGCATTGGCAAACATTGAACAGCATTGGCAAACATTGTACGTCATTGGCAAACATTGTACGTCATTGGCAAACATATTGCATTGTCAAACATTTACAGCATTTGCAAACATTATATGGCATTGGCAAACATTGTAAGTCATTGACAAACATTGTATGGCATTGGAGAACATTGTACAGCATTGGCAAACATTGTACAGCATTGGCAAACAATGTACAGCATTGGCAAGCATTGTACAGCATTGGCAAACATTGTATAGTATTGGCAAACATTGTATGACATTGGCAAACATTGTGCTTTTTTATATTGTTAACCAGAATTTACAGTTTGTATTTGACAAAACTGCAGAGCATTAGAAAGTACTATTGGAATACATGCTTTACAAAAATTCATGAAAATATGAATGGTTCAAGAAATTATTTATAATAATTGTTGACTCTGAGAGAGAGAGAGAGAGAGGGAGAGAGAGAGAGAGAGCAATAGAAAAAAGAGGACAACAGCTTTGTTGTTGTTTTGCTGCAAATAAGACCTTGAACCAAGAAGAAATAAATTAATGTTTAAAAATAAAGAAATTCATTTTAGATATGTTTTAAGTAGAACATTGATTGATATGTGTTGATAAGATATATTAAAAACTGCGTGATTGATGGGGGTGATTATGATGAGATATAATTACCTATCCTGTTAACATTCATTGATTTTGTGTTACTTATGGTTTGATGGTCAGTCTGTTACTGTAATGTTAAGTACTATTGGTCATTTTGTTTTGCTGGAGGAACCGTCTTATCAATTTAGTTATTAAGTTAATATCTATTCCTTACTGTTAAGGGTTGATGACCTGTCTTTGATATGCTGTTTTGAAATTTTGAAGGTCATTTGTTTTCTTAATATGGTTGCAGTATGTTTTTATGTTTTTTTAAAGGATAGAAGTTTGTATTTTTTGTTATTGAGATTAAAGGTCATTTGTGTTATTAATTCAGTTAAGGTGTATGTATTGTTAGTTGTGTTGGAAGTCATTTGTTTTGTTATTGGGGTTGATGGTCATTTGTTTTGTTATTGGGGTTGAAGGTCATTTGTTTTGTTATTGGGGTTGAAGGTCATTTGTTTTGTTATTGGGGTTGAAGGTCATTTGTTTTGTTTTGTTATTGGGGTTGAAAGTCATTTGTTTTGTTATTGGGGTTAAAGTTCATTTGTTTGTTATTGGGGTTGAAGGTCATTTGTTTTGTTATTGGGGTTGAAAGTCATTTGTTTTGTTATTGGGGTTGAAGGTCATTTGTTTTGTTATTAGGGTTGAAAGTCATTTGTTTTGTTATTGGGGTTAAAGTTCATTTGTTTTATTATTGGGGTTGAAGGTCATTTGTTTTGTTATTGGGGTTGAAGGTCATTTGTTTTGTTATTGGGGTTGAAGGTCTTTTGTTTTGTTATTGGGGTTGAAGGTCATTTGTTTTTTTATTAATCATGAAGGTCATTTTCAAATTAGTATTGCCCAAATACATGTATATACGACCAGACTTAAGACTATGATCAAAGTTTTTGATCTATATTATATTTTTATTAGTTTAGGGACATTTTGATTGCCATTTTGCAGACATGACCTGTGTGACATAAAATAACATGCAGTAAACAAGTATTTTAACCACTAGTCTGCAATGAGTTTTTTGTGTGAGCAGTGGAGATATAGGTGTCAAAATTACTAGATCATTTTGTTCTTTCTGTAGAATACCTATTACACTACTAAGAAAGGATTCACTGTACTTTTTGAACAGATGAAATGCTTCCCAGAGCAGATATTTCCTTGCTTTTGTAAACCTCTTTAAATTTAATTCTATTTCCTTCATAAAAATTTCCTAATACATGTAATTAAATAGAAATGACAAATTTGAAATGTCAGATGGTTTCTTTTGAAATATATTTGTTCAGTTGTTACGTATTTTCCTTTTGATAAATTAATTTTGTGAGTAAGCAATATTAAATCTTGTACTGTGTTCAATAAATATCATTTTAAAAAATAAAATTAAAGCAAGTTTTTATTAGTCTATTTATCAAAGATAATGAATTGTTTTGATTGGTATATTTCAAAATACATATTAACCTGAGTTAGTATCGTTTGAGTTATTTAAATGCTGTAACATGTGTTCTTTTCTCTACCATTATTTATAAAATATCAGTTTAATGTTCTTGACATAGTATGAATTTCCAGAGTGATTTGATCATGTACAGATTTTCAGAAGGGATTTGATTATGTACAGATTTCCAGAGTGATTTGATCAGGTACAAATTTCCAGAGTGATTTGATCATGTACAGATTTTCAGAGGGATTTAATCATATACAGATATCCAGAGTGATTTGATAATGTACAAATTTCCAGAGTGATTTGACTTTGTACAAATTTCCAGAGTGATTTGACCTTTACAAATTTCCAGAGTGATTTGACTTTGTACATTCCAGAGTGATTTGATCTTGTACAAATTGTTACATTGAATTGACCTTTGGATTTCCAGAGTGATTTTACCTTTTAGGAATTTCCAGAGTCATGTGACTTCATTTTATCTATTGCTTTTCTGTTTAAAAATGTCCAGAAATTGAGTATTTAACAAATATTGATTCCAGCAGGTAAGACTATTAGTATGTATATCTATATTGTTGCTTAGGGACTTTAGTTCATATAAAAGGGGCCTCAGTGGCCGAGTGGTCTAAAGTGCATTGCTTATGGATCACAGTACCTCTTGCCACCTATGTTTGAATCCCATTTGTGGTAGATCCTTGTTAAGAAACTTCGTCAGTTCCCTTGCCAAAGATATATGGTTTTCTCTGGACACTGGTTTCTTCCACCATCCCTGAACTGGTGGCCTTGATATAAGTGAAAGAATCTTGACTGGGGCATAAAACACTATTCATCCAATCTAATTATGTAAAGGTTGTAATCACATGTATTAAATGTTTTCCAAAACAGTTTTAATTTAGAATTTAGGGCATGTAGATTGAAAAATTATGTCACTGTGATAAAGAAGAAAAATATTGTTGATTAAAATTGCCATTTCATAGATGGTGGCTCAAAAATCTTTCTTAATAAAATGTCCTTTTTGTATAAATATGTTCATCATGACTCCAATATCTAAAAGATGTGTCCAACCAACCGACCGACTGACTGATTGACCCAATCAACTGACTCGAGATTTACAGTGTTATGTTGGACATTTTAAATGTAATGTCTGAAAAGCTTAAGTTAAATGAAGTTTGGGAGGGGATATATAGAAATTCTTCTGTACATCCATCTGTCTTTCTATCCCAGTAGACTGTCTACAACATAACTTCCAAATTTTGATCAAATTTTGCACAAATGTATACCAACATGTGTGGTACACCAATTTCAAATTTACATGTATAGGTCAAAGGTCAAGGCAATCATGTCAAATCTAAGATTGTCCCCATAGGTAATTTTTAGAACTTGAAGGTTAATTATTAATAATTAAAGAGATTGCTCTTGTTAAATTTTAAGGTCGAGACTATACAGTAGCTAACATAGGTATGTTTATTAAATTGTAATGTGTGTGCTATTAATATTAATTAATTGTTTCCTATATTTAATTACCAAGTAAAAGTCTTATTTTCCTTATGTTTGTGTGAATGCTTATTGTGTTCATTGACCATGAATTTTTTTTTTTTTTTTTTTTTTTTTTTAAATAATTAAACAAAATATTTTTATGATCTTTCAAACTAACTAAAAAACTAGATATATAACGATGTTGTAAGCATTGCTTAGAACACATACAGGACCTTACTTTTGTATATTATTTATTATCAAGACTGTCTTGGTGACTTAGTGGTAGAGTGTCTGCTTCAAAGCAGGGTCATGGGTTTGAGCCCTGGTCAGGTCATAGACTTTAAAATTTGAGATATTGATTTCTTGTCTGGCAATCAGCATTAAGCGGTCAGAGTATTGATTGGTTCTCCAAGTGCCAGAATGATGTGACTGTTTGAGTGGTATAATGGTTTATGGCGTACTGACCAGTCAAAAAAATTGCTGATGTCATATTAAAAATCAACCAATTATACAGAAGATGCAAATGGTGTTCCATTAAGGCTAATGCCATCCTCTGTTTAATTACAGAGTGTTTCGAGTACTTTAACACTTTATTTCTACACTGTTTCTTACTAAATTGTTCTCTCACTTCACCTATAGCTGGTAATTTCTCGATATAAGTGAAATATTTTTGACTGGGACATAAAACCCTATTATATCAATCATTCTTATGGAATTATAAGATTGTTCATGAGAATTAGGAAATCAAAAAATCTAAAATCGGTAAAAAAATAGAAAATAAGAATTATAAAAAAATATTGAAATTAGCAATCACATTGAAATGTGTAATTTTGAGACTTTCTTTTCCTTGAAAACTGTGGATCTGTTCCACTCTGATCCATATTTGAAATGTCACCAATGTTTTGTTTGCAATACTGTTTGACAAATCTGGATCTGTATGACGGGGGTGATCTAGTAATTCCTGTTTCCTGTTTTGTTTACGCTTCCTGTTGATGAATCGATACATTAATAGGGGATTATTTACACTGTTGTCTTGTGCGTGTGAATATGATTGATATTTACACCATGCTTATTTTGTAAACAACAGTTAAATAGGCATTAACTAGTTGCTAATTAACACGCTTTTTACATTGATAGTTAACTCCTCTCTGCGATTTTGGATTATAATTCAAAAATTCGAAAATTTTTTGAAACAGGAAAATCAAAAAGGAAAATTGACTATTTCTCAGTTCATAATAATTGATTGGTAAGTTTAATAATCTATCATAAAACAATCAGTTAAATTTAAATAATAATAATAATATTTTTTTTTTTTTAAATATTGAGTCACACCAATTAAACCATTAGCACTGGTCTTAATGAACAGATGGTTACTGTAGCAAGTTTTAATGCATTGACATTTAGTCTTATAAAAAAGATGTTCACTTTGGGATTATTGCCTAGAATGTTTCTTTATTTAAAAGTGGTCACTATAGCAGGTTTTATTGTGTAGATAGGTGGTCTTGAAACAGGAATGGTCACAATAGCAGGTTTTACTGTAAAGAAAGGTGGTCTTTATAGAGACCATTTCAATGGAAAGGTTACTATATGAGGAGATCTATGTAGAGGTGGTCACAATGGCTGCAGGTTTTACTGTAAAGAAAGGTGGTCTTTTTATTGAGGTGTTAAGTACAGCAGATTTTAATGTGCCAAGCATTTAGTTATCAAGTCTGAGTGTAGTACTTGCTGATGTTTTATTGAATTTTTAAAATCTATTTGTAATCAATAAGATTTTTAAGTATAATTTCCTCTTCCTCTTGTTCCCCATAATAACAAACCACAGAATGATTGCAGTTGCCGTGGTAAGGAAGCTTGTTATGAGTGCTACCTGACCTTAGGATGACCTTGAGGCTTTTGAAGTATCTACAAACGTTACACAGGATGTGTCTATAAGAGCTACTAGATTTACCCTACACATTAAATTTCACACTGAATTATACATAACACAAGTCATGCAGCACAAACATATCTGGTGATGAGAATTACATGCAAGCATGGCCACTTGGCTTTCTAGTTGACCTCTTGACCCTGTATTAAACTTGCAGATTGATACACAGCATCCCTCTTCCTCAGCCTGTGTGATATCAGTTCTACCACCAAATATTAACACACACTTCTGTGAAGATTTTATAATGAAAACTGTGAAGGGTTGTTCTATCCTAAACATGCAAACATTCTTCAAAAGCAGAGGAATCAACATGTTATACAAATGTATGACCAGTACTGGTATTCAAATTTATTTGTTTCTGGATAATCAGATATTTTGAAGTAATACAGACAAGGTAAACTTATTAAATCTCTTTTTTATTCAGGAAATTTTTGTTTTCATAGATTTTTTTTCTTTCTCTCTTTTTTTTTTTTTTCTCTTTTTTTTTTTTTTTAATCTCAAAACTTTTGGGCAACTGCTAGAGGTGAGTTGTATAATGGTGTTTAATGTCCCAGTCAAGGCGAAAGCTATAGGCAAAAGTGCAGAAATTTTGCCTGTAGGTTGCACTGATGGCATTATACAGCAGGGTTCTTTACATTACAAGACCTTGTTTATTATAAGTTCCCATCTGAAATATCTGTGACTTTCATTTCGTAATGCAGAGTGCTTGGTGAAAGAACAGTCTCTACCCACATTCATGTCTTAGGTTTGAACCCACGACCTTACACTAATGGAGGGAGCTCTCTACCAACTGAGGGGTGGTACTGTTAGAGGTGAACTTTTTTCCTATTACAATTCAGCTTTACGGAAAACTGACTGATCATGACAAAAGTTTAATGTATAAAGAAACCTTTATAGCCAAGGTACAAGCATCAAAGTATGAAAGCAATCTCAAAAATTAAGAATCTGATTAAAAATTTTAAATGATTTTGCATTCTGTTGTCAAGTAGCACTGTTTCAGCAAAGAAATGCATTCCACAGCTCAGTAGCACTGTTTTAGTAGAGAAAATAGTGCAATATTTCTGGGCATTGGAATGGTATTAAGTATAAAGCAATTGAGTCATGTATTACTCAGTATCCAAAGTAAACAGTAGTTTTTTGTGTGTGAGGAAATATTGATCTATAAATTTGTTATAATATTTAATAACAAAAATGGTCTTGGGAGTCAATCCTATGCTGTCCCATAAACTGCTTGGAAAACAATTGACCAAACAATATTTCTCTAATGATGCATTTACTAGCGATGTGTCGGTTTAAAATACCGGTACCTGCAATGCCACTGATATAGATGGTGTTATCCCAATATAAGTATAATAATAAACTCTAAAACTCTTATTCCCAACCGAATCAGTGTTGGGTCCCAGTTTCACAAGCATTCCCAAACTAAAATTTTTCTGAATTTTAACTTAGCATTTTTTTTTTTGGCAATCTTTTACTGAACTATGAATTTACATTTTTGACACAGCTACATACAGTTGGTATAAACTCAAATTGATCTTCAAAATGACATCTTAAACTCCTGAATACCTTAATAGTTAACAAAATTATTTAGATTATTTAGATTTCAAATTTGCCTGATCTTACCGGTATATGAGTAATAGGTACATTGATGTAAACTTCATTTGTGTAAAACTTCATTTATACATAAATTTGATTTATGTGTATTGTCTAATAAAAGGAAAGTAATTTTTTCATGACTTTTTGTAAAGCACAGAAAAAATTTCCTTGTATTTGACAGGGTTTTTGAAGCACCTGTTGAATGTAAGTCATTTTCATGACACTGTTGCAGTTTGTTTTATGTTCGTGGCATGTTTCCTTGTTTTTAAATCTTTTTTGTATGTTCTCTACAGATGTAAATTAGTGATATAAATTGATATATTTGTAGATTGCCAAAAAAAAAACAAAACAAAACAAAAAAAAAAAACCAAAAATCAAAAATAAAGAAATTAAATAAATAATTAATTAAATAAAATAATAATAATAAAAATAAAAAGATTTTAGACAAGAACATGTATAGACTTTGAAAGACTAAATAAATAAATAAATAAATAAATAAAAAGATTTTCAGACAAGAACCTGTATAGACATTTCAGGACTAAAGATATTAAGAATAACACAGGTGGTTTTGACCATCTAATATGGACGGTATTTGCTATTAGGTTAATGAGCAGTCTAAAGTGCACAATTTGATTCAAATCCGGCAGTGCCTCTGACGGTCTAGATTCAAATCCCGCTTAAGCAGATCTCAGTATGAAAAAGTTTTTCTGTTTACTTGCCTAAGGTCTGTGGTTTTCTCTTGGTACTCAGAATTCCTCCACCAGCCCAGAATTGACTGCCATCAATATAGATAAAAGAACCGGGGTGTAAAACACCATTATGTCACTTCACTCTCTGCTGTTTCTTAATTGTTTTTATATTTAAATTTTTGATTTTTTTTGTGTTTTGATTTTGTGTGCCTTTAAATTTAGTTTTTCCTGGTAGAAATTTTCCCAATAAAATTCCTAAAGAAATAGTGATACAAACGCCCAAGCAAAATGCATCTATTTTTAATTCAGCACCACTGGACTAAATTCACTTGTGGGAACAAGTCAATTATTTAAACCCTTTTTACAAAAAAATTTCATTTATTTTCTTATACTTTCTTAAAAACTGTCCTACGGCAATTTCAGTTATTGCCCTAAATAACAACTAGTATCCTAGCTATTGCAAGCTTAGTTTAGCATGTTATAATACAGCTTGTTGCATATTCCATAACTCCAATAAAAGCAGAACAGAATCACTAAAAACATCCCAGATTAAATTTTACAATCTCATCTTATCATTTTTGTGACTTAGGATTAATTTCAGTGGTTTAAACTCATAAATATACATGTTTCTTACATAAAAATTATGTAAAATTTACAATATCTAAAACAGGCTTTAAAAACACTATAAACTATAAATAAAATTTTCATGTTTCTAAAATAAAAAATAAAAAATAAAAAAAAAGGTTTAAGAATAAGATGATTGATGTACTTAGTGCAAGTATGTTTATACTTCTAAAATATAAGTATAACATCTTTGAAGTGAATTGTCTATCAACCTACAACAGGTGTATGTACAATGTCTAACTTAACAGACAGGAGAGTTCTACAATGATCCACATCACGTAAATGTTTTAACTGATGAAGATACATGAGTATCATTAGTTAATCTCTTGATGTATGTTTGGTATTGTCTTATCCAGCACTGTCAATATTTCTATAATGTTGGCGATCTTCCCTGAGATTTAGGTCTGTGATGTATGCAAGTTGATAGTTCCAAGTTTAGTACAAATATCGATAAGGATTACCGAATGCACACTTTTCAAAGATAAATTGTCTGCATGTATTTGAAAATTTGCCCAAAATAGAAAAGTTTTAACTCTTAAGAGAATTCAGTTCTTTTTCAGGATTTTGCTTACAAAAACAAAAAAAAAAAAGTTTTTTTGTTAAATTTTGTTGCTATGACAACAGTTAACAAGACTGAAATATTTAATTCATTATTAATGTAAGGATTTTGCATTAATTTAAAACAATATTTTTTTGAATATCAGTTTCCATAGCAACATATAACAATATTTATGTTTAAAGGAAAATAATTTGTATTAACTGATGAATGAATCTAGGAGCAACACAGAAATACATATAGATATAGAGCATGATACTGCGATAAAAGCTAAGTTATCGAGAAACTCCGAAATATGGAAATTTCATGTATAGGGAGGCAAGTAGAATTCATAGAAATTGATCTTGAAAAAACATTTTGAAAGAGTATTTAATGGAATCACAATTTAACTATCATAAATGGTTGAGAAGCATAGAAAAATGAATATTTCAATTTTGGAAACCATATATATAAATGGTTGAGAAGCATAGAAAAATGAATATTTCAATTTTGGAAACCTTATATATAGAGAGGCAACTAGGAATTAAGGAAATTAATATTGGATATGAATTTTTATAGATTATGTTATTGGAACACAAACTTAATAATTGAGAAACTCAGCAGTGATTTTGCTATGGTTTTTAAAAACTACCTTCCACCTTTCAGATTGGGAAAATTTGGACCCTTTTTATGTCACTTATTACGCTCAGAATTTTGAAATTCATTGCAAAGATCTTATATTGTGACAATATCTAACATTTTTAGCTCACCTAGCTTTAGCTAGCGTGAGCTTATGGTATGATGCGGCGTGTGTATGTGCATGCGTGCGTGCGTGCGTGCGTGCGTCCGTAAACTTTACATTTTAATCTTCTTCTCCAAAACCACTGGGCCAAATTTAATGAAACTTGGTAACCATTATGCCTGGGTGAAGCCCTTTCAGATTTGCAAAAATGAAAGAGTTATGTCCCCTTGGGGCCCCATAAGGGGGGAAATAGTGAAAAAATTTAAAAATCTTCTCCTCTGAATGTACAAGAGATATACCTTAGTTATTTCATTTATAACATCCTTAGGTCATCTAGTTTCAGATTTGCACAAATGGTAGCCATGGGGCTCAAAATGGGGAAATTATAAGGTACTAAGCGGGGAAATTGCTTAAAATTATATTTTTGTCACTATATCTTGAAAACTATCAACTTTTTGTATAGGCATGTATATTAGAATATTGTAGGTATTGACATGACAACCATTTTGATATATGGTTCAAGGTCATATGTTGAAAGGTCAAGGTCACAGCTGCAAAAAAAGACTTTAATTGCTTATTATCTTGAAAACAATTGACTTTTTGTATAGGCATGTATATTAGAATATTGTTGGTATTGTGACAAAGATCATTTTGATATATGATACAAGGTCATATGTTGAAAGGTCAAGGTCACAGCTGCAAAATTAGACTTAAATTGCTAATTATCTTGAAAACTATCAACTTTTTGTATAGACATGTATATTAGAATATTGTAGGTATTGACATGGGGATCATTTTATTATATGGTACAAGGTCATATGTTGTAAGGTCAAGGTCACAGCTGCAAAAGAAGACTTAAATTGCTAATTATCTTGAAAACAATTGACTTTTTGTATAGACATGTATATTAGAATATTGTAGGTATTGACATACAACCATTTTGATATATGGTTCAAGGTCATATGTTGAAAGGTCAAGGTCACAGCTGCAAAAAAAGACTTAAAGTTGCTTATTATCTTGAAAACAATTGACTTTTTGTATAGGCATGTATATTAGAATATTATTGGTATTGTGACAAAGATCATTTTGATATATGATACAAGGTCATATGTTGAAAGGTCAAGGTCACAGCTGCAAAAAAAGACTTAAATTGCTAATTATCTTGAAAACTCTTAACTTTTTGTATAGGCATGTATATTAGAATATTGTAGGTATTGACATGACGATCATTTTGATATATGATTCAAGGTTATATGTTTCAAAGGTCAAGGACACAACTGCAAAAAAAGATTTAAATTGCTAATTATCTTGAAAAATATTAACTTTTTGTATAGGCATGTATATTAGAATATTGTAGGTATTGACATGACAACCATTTTGATATATGGTTCAAGGTCATATGTTGAAAGGTCAAGGTCACAGCTGCAAAAAAGTCTTTAATTGCTTATTATCTTGAAAACAATTGACTTTTTGTATAGGCATGTATATTAGAATATTGTTGGTATTGTGACAAAGATCATTTTGATATATGATATAAGGTCATATGTTGAAAGGTCAAGGTCACAGCTGCAAAAGAAGACTTAAATTGCTAATTATCCTTTTTGTATAGGCATGTATATCAGAATATTGTAGGTATTGACATGAAGATCATTTTGATATATGGTTCAAGCTCATATGTTGAAAGGTCAAGGTCACAGCTGCAAAAGAAGACTTAAATTGCTAATTATCCTTTTTGTATAGGCATGTATATTAGAATATTGTAGGTATTGACATGACGATCATTGTGATATATGGTTCAAGCTCATATGTTGAAAGGTCAAGGTCATAGCTGCAAACGGAATACTTAATTTGCCTATAATCTTGAAAACTACTAACTTTTTGTATAGGCATGTATAATAGAATATTGTAGGTATTGACATGACAATCATTTTGATATATGGTTCAAGGTCATATTTTGAAAGGTCAAGGTCACAGCTGCAAAAGAAGACTTAAATTGCTAATTATCTTGAGAACTATAAACTTTTTGTATGGGCATGTATATTAGAATATTGTAGGTATTGACATGACAATCATTTTGATATACGGTTCAAGGTCATATGTTGAAAGGTCAAGGTCACAGCTGCAAAAGAAGACTTAAATTGTGTGGTATAGATTCAAATTGTATCCGACATATCTTTCCGAAATTCAAGATGGCTGCCGTTACTTTAAATAGCAAAAATAAAAAAATGGCCATTTTGGGTTTATTTATGTACCGATTTTGTTGAAATTTGAAACATAGAAAATGAATGTTGGGGATAAAACATATATAATGGGTTTTTCCATACGATTTTTGTTTGTGTAATAATTATGGAATATGCAAATAAAGTTTATTTTTAGCCAAAATCTTTGAAAATCTTCTTCTCTGAAAGTACATGGCCAATTAAAAGGATATTGAATGTGGAAGGTCCTTAGGTGGTATAGATTCAAAATTTTATCCGACATGTCTGTTAGAAATCCAAGATGGCTGCCATTACTATAAATAGCAAAAATAAAAAAATGGCTATTTTGGGTTTATTTATGTACGGATTTTGTTGAAATTTATAACATAGAAACTAGATGTTGGGGATAAAACATATGTAATGGGTTTTTCTGTACAATTTTCCATTTTTGCAATAATTATGTAACATGCAAATAAGGTTTATTTTAGCCTAAATCTTCTGAAAGTACATGGCCAATCGAAAGAAATTTTATGATTAATAGTGCTTGTAATTATAGAAAATAAGGATATTGCTAGTGAGTTTGTTTACATTTTACTGATTGAATATATTTAAAAAGAAAAAGCAAATAATAAATAAGGATGTGCCTGGTGAGCGATACAGGCCCTATTGGGCCTCTTGTTTGTCTGTCAGAACAGTTTTGGACAACTGGATTTAACTTAAACTATTTGATTGTGTGTCACTGTTGCCTTTTGGGAAATTTTAGTCTTATTTCTCAAGGGGAAACTACCTTTATTCGGTAGCAATTTTAGGCAAACAAAACCACTGCTCAGAGATATGGGGAAAAAAAGTTGTGTTTTAAAAACATTTTAATAAAGGGGTGAGTAATGGTGATTAGCATCCCAGTCAAGAATATTTCACTTATATCGAGACGCCGCCAGCTATAGGCGAAATTGCAGAATTTTTGCCTGTGTGTTGCGTTGATGGCATTATACAGCAGGGTTCTTTATCATGCCATTCCTGCTGTGACACGGGACCTCGTTTATTTTAAGTTCCCATCCAAAAGAACCGTGACTTTCATTTCGTAATGCCAAGTGCTTGGCGAAAGAACAGTCACTACCCACTTTCAAGTCTAAGGTCAGACCTGGCCGGGGTTCGAACCCACGACCTTCCACTTATGGAGCGAGCACTCTACCAGCTGAGCTACCACAGTGGTACATTTTAACAAAGGCCGCTAGAAAGTATGGAAATAATGTTGCATGTATAAATAAATTTATATAAATCATAATATTGGAACACAAACTTAAAAATTGAGAAATTCAGAAGATGGAATAACAAACATTTGGAAAACCATTATAAGTCAGCATGAAATTATAGAAATAATGTTTTGGAAAAGATATGGACAATTTAAAAGCTGTATCAAAGCAAAAAAACATTCAAAACATAATATCAGTTATACATGTATATATAATACATGTATAACATTGGTGGAAGAAAATCTTATAAACAGATACATATAACTGCAGTCAGGACTAGAGTTCAGTTACAAAGCAGGGTTGTATCAAAATGCTTATAACATTTAGACCATATACACTGCTATTCAAAAATAACTATAAATTTGGATTTTATGGTAGAACTAGTCTTAAATCATGACCGGAGATCTGTTTATTAAAACGCTTAAACATTTGGACTATATACACTGCTGTTCAAAAAATAACTATAACTTAGGATTTTGTAGTAAAATTTTTCTTAAATCATGACTGGAGATCTGCTTCAGAGCAGGGATGTATTAAAATGCTAAAAACATTTGGACTACGTACACACTATCATTTAAAAATAAATATTGAATGGAATTTTGAGGTAAAACTGTTATGAATATAAAGTGAAATGGTGATAATCATGTTTTAGAATATTTTTACAAGTGATCTGATGATACTCATTATTAATTCTTATTTCAATTTTTTCAAGGTTTTCCTTAGTTTTAAAGAAAATTACTTTAGAAATTTTTATGTTTTCTCAAATGACGTAAGGATTGGACGTTTTCTCAAATAAATTAAGAAATTTGATGTGTTCTGAAATAACTTAAGAATTTGGATTTTTTCTAAAATAACTGGAGAATTTGTATGTTTTATCAAAAAACTGAAGAATTTGGATGTTTTATCAAAAAACTTAAGAATTTGGATGTTTTATCAATAAGGATTTTGGATGTTTTCTCAGTTGATAAAGTCGCATTATATTGTTTATGGATATTTCTGGATGGTCATGTTTACGTGTGTTTATAGGGAAATATAAGTGACCATAGACCATAGCACAGAAGAAACAAGAGAAAGTGAAATATAACCTCAATATAAGCTTATCTTTGTGAGATATTTGACGAGATAAAAAAAAACGAGATAAAAAAAACGTTAAACTACATCAGATCTAGAGCTTTCTCTACCAGTTAGTTACATAGATAGCAACCCACTCTTGTCACGGGATTGATTAATGCATGTCAGACATACCTCGGGAAAATTAAACCAAGAATGTCTTAGAAAAACAAAATAATAGGAATTCATGGAGGAATTTTTAAGATTTCTGACCCAGACTTAAAATCCATGGCATAGAAGATCTTGATCCATTTCAAAAGGGCTTCAGAGATTTTTTCGACCCAGACTGCAGATTTAAAATGGTAATCATTATTATATTAAACCGTTTTCGCTGTTCTTAATATCCCTTAAGCATGTGATGAATTTTAATTGGCTACTTATATGCTCTAGAAGAACTTTTCAAATGTATGTTGATTTTTTTTAAAAAACGAAGGAAAATGTACTCGACAAAACCAATGCATTCATTAACAATACATGTACCAACGAAGGTATTTACAACTTGTAAATGACAAAATAGCTAAACCAGACATGACATAAGAAAAGAGACTAACATACCTTAGAATCAACTTTGGATGGGTATTGATTGATTGATTTAATGGAGTTTTACATCCCAGTCAAGAATATTTTCAACTTATATCAAGACATCACTTGCTACAGATGAAAAGACAGAAATTCTGACCTTTGCATGCAGTGCGCTTAGGGCTGTGTGCAGGGAAGGTTCTTTAGTATACCATGCTGCTGTGGCATGGTTTTTAAAGGCTTTTCAGAAGGATGCAGTGCCTTTCATTTCTAAATGCCAAGAGCTTGGCGAAAAAACAGTCAGTACCTATTTTCAAGTCTTGGTCAGACCTATCCTGGGTTTCAACCCCAAACCTTTCACATACAAAGCAAGCACTCTATGAAATGAGTTACTGAATGGTTTGGGGTGGGAGTGAGTTGGAGTAAGTGTTCAGTGGTGTGGTTATAACCCTATTTAAGTTCCCCCTCCTGTCATTTATGGTTCATTTTGATTTCAGTAAGTGGTCAAGTCAGCCTTTGTTTATTTTGAGCACAATATGAAGTTTAGTAATGTCAGTTGTGGTCTACACCTGCATCTTAAGTCTTTATCTGGTAAAGGTATAATAGACAATTGTCTGGAGACTGAAATAGTAACTCAAGAACACATCTGGGATCATTGCCTAGTAATTTGAAGGTAAAACACTTTGGATAATAATGATGACAATTCTAAGTATGATGAAACATATCTGATTTGAAAGAGAAGTGCTGTTATAGGACCGGTTAGTGAGCTCTTTTGAAATTCCGCTTTTGTACCCAAATATCATAAGTTGTTTCCTTATATGATAATTAGATATTCAAGAAAAGACATTTGCTGTTGGTTATTTCCAAAATCAATTATTTGTGATGGGACTTTTTTCATGGAGTTACTTCTTTTACCTTTCAGTAATAAAACCATGCTGGTCACATGACTAATCACATGACTTACAGTCTCTTCACTCAGCAGACCAGTGATTTGGGACTGGAGTTATCTTTTATGTAATTTTGACATTCTTATTACCATAAATCAAGGTTTTCTTGGGACATTGTGAAAACAAAATGTACAAAAATTATCGTTATATTGCAAGTCATTATAATGCTAAAAGTTCTCAGAAATTGCAATTGATTTGCAGTGGAATGCAAGATATTGGAAAGTTTTTTTAAACATTGTAGAATTAATTAATTGAAATGCTAGCTATTGGGGAAAAAGGTCCTTTTTGACATTTTAAATGGCTAATGCCATTATAATTAAATCTAGACATGTTCTTGAAATATACAAATTTGACATGTTATAATATAAACTGCTAATGAGTTCTGTTGATATTTGTCATCACACGTGTATTCAAAGCTTTCACTATATGGGTGTTAGATTTGCCAATATGTATGATCAATGCTATATGTGATCAATGTAGGGCTTTATTGGTTGCCATTGTGTTGTTTGACTTTTTTATATGATTTCCCCTGATAATTGTTAATGAGATCTATATTGAACATGTTTTTGTTTAATGGCAAGGATTAAATATATACAGAGTCTTTTAGTTCATTTAACAGGTTTGGTATGTGTGTGATAAAGGTTAATGGAAAAAGAAATCAATGGAGAAAATTTTGGACATTACTGATAATTCTGTGTGTCTACAGCTTATATATATAAAGCAGAATTGTCTTTTTGGTTAATTGATAAAGACAAATCTGAAAAATTTATTTTATTTTCCAATGCCCTATTAGAACTTTGTCACCTACCACACTTACCTCGGCACTATTTTTACATCCTAAAACCCATTTCTTCTTTGTTTAAATGTTTGTATGCCTCTTTTATCTTCAGCAAGCTAGCAGACAAACTTTCACACACTAAAATCCGTTTCTGGTGGAGTTGTTACCTAGGTGATAAGTATTGCTAGTCTTAGCCAGGGTTGAGCTTGAGTTTGAGTTGAGTTATTGGGTTTTACTTAAAAGTCAAGATTCTTTCACTTATATTGAGAGTCAGTTCTGGAATGATGGAGGAAACTGAAGTACTAAGACAAAAGCCAACCTTTGCCAAGCCAACTGATGATGTTTCTCACACTACAATCTGCATGAGTAGTAATTGGACCTAGACAGAGAGAGACACCAGGGCTCCACAAACGCCGGTAAGGTCAATCGACGGTCGGCAAAGGTACATCAACTCCCCCCCCCCCCTTCTTGCCCCCAAAGAATCAGCAAATGGTAACAACCCAACCCCCCCCCCCCCCAACCCCCCCCCCCCCCCCAATAATTTAGTTTTTTTAGCTCAACTGGCTAAAGCCAGATGAGCTTATGGCATGATGCGCGCGTGCGTGCGTGCGTGCGTCCGTTAACAGCAAAAACTCAGAAACTACTGGGCCAATTTTAGCAAAACTTTGCAGGAATGATCCCTAGAAGGAGTAGATGAAAATTTGTACAATTGGTTTCCATGGCAACCAAAAGTAGGTCACAGCGACCTAGAATGTAAAAAACCTAAAATAAGTTTCTTCTCTGAAACCATAGGTTATATTCAAAATCTGATGTGATATTTAGCTTCTAGACACCCTTAAACATGTAGTTTGTACATTTCGTGAAATTCTGTCAAAAACTAGGTTACGCGTTTTTAACGTTTTTCTGTCATACTTCGTAAAAAGTGAAAATAAGGCTTATAATGAGATATCAACTTTGAAAATCTTCTTCTCTGAAACCATGAAGCCTTAAACTTTCATATTTGGCAGTTAATATCAGCTTGAGCCCCTTTACCAAGTTTGTACAAATGGTGGCCCCCGGTCTATTTTTGGCCCCACCCCAGGGGTCCATATATCTGCATATGCATATATGGCTTATAATGGAAAATCAACTTTGAAAATCTTCTTCTCTAAAACCATGAAGCCTTAAGCTTTCATATTTGGCAGTTAATATCAGCTTGAGCCCCTTTACCAAGTTTGTACAAATGGTGGCCCCCGGTCTATTTTTGGCCCCACCTCAGGGGTCCATATATCTGCATATGCATATATGGCTTATAATTGAAAATCAACTTTGAAAATCTTCTTCTCTAAAACCATGAAGCCTTAAGCTTTCATATTTGGCAGTTAATATCAGCTTGAGCCCCTTTACCAAGTTTTTACAAATGGTGGCCCCCGGTCTATTTTTGGCCCCACCCCAGGGGTCCATATATCTGCATATGCATATACGGCTTATAATTGAAAATCAACTTTGAAAATCTTCTTCTCTGAAACCATGAAGCATTAAGCTTTCATATTTGGCAGTTAATATCAGCTTGAGCCCCTTTACCAAGTTTGTACAAATGGTGGCCCCCGGTCTATTTTTGGCCTAACCCCAGTGGTCCATATATCTGCATATGCATATATGGCTTATAATGGAAAATCAACTTTGAAAATCTTCTTCTCTAAAACCATGAAGCCTTAAGCTTTCATATTTGGCAGTTAATATCAGCTTGAGCCCCTTTACCAAGTTTGTACAAATGGTGGCCCCCGGTCTATTTTTGGCCCCACCCCAGGGGTCCATATATCTGCATATGCATATATGGCTTATAATGGAAAATCAACTTTGAAAATCTTCTTCTCTGAAACCATGAAGCCTTAAGCTTTCATATTTGGCAGTTAATATCAGCTTGAGCCCCTTTACCAAGTTTGTACAAATGGTGGCCCTCGGTCCATTTTTGGCCCCACCCCAGGGGTCCATATATCTGCATATGTATATATTGGAAATCAAATTTAAAATTTTTTTTCTCTGAGACTGTAAGGCATAATGCTTTTATATTTGGCATTTAACATTAGCTCAAGTCCCTTTACCAGGTTTGTTCAAATGGTGGCCCCCGGTCCATTTTTGGTCCCACCAAGGGGCACATATATCTACATATTCTTATATGGGAAGTCAAATTTCAAAATATTCTTCTCTGAAACTGTAAGGCCTACAGCTTTTATATTTAGCATTTAACGTCAGCTCAAGTCCTTGTACCGAGTTTATATAAATGAAGGCACAAGAACCATTTTTGTCAGTTGAGCTCCACAGGCCCTTTTGGGCCTCTTGTTTTTTAATAAACACATCAGATAGGTAAATAAATAAACATTAGAATTTTTATTTGAAAAATATGGTGTTAACATACTGCTTTTCATCTTTCCATAACTGTCAAATCGTTGGCAATGCAACAAAACGTCAATTAATCAGTTAAACTGAATTCTGTTTGGGACATCGGGATATCTGTCGTTTTAATTATAAATTATAAGTTGATGTATGACAGTGTCGCATAAATAGATAAATGTTCGCTTATTAATATCCTGCAAAAATCCCATCACTGGTTACTAAAAATATATCGACATATAACAGAAACAGCAAATGATCCCGATGTAATGTCGTGATCAATTTGTTGTTGGTAACCCAAAAATGGTCGTATCTAGTCAGCTCTTGTATATTGAGATCAGGGGAGGTTATTAACCACAATCAGGCACGTGTATGACTGTGAATTGTATATATTCTAGTAGAAACAATGGTAAAAGGTGACGCAACTAGTAATCAATTAACTTGTAAGGTGTTAGGTAATTACCTGTGAATAGGGCTAGGGAAGTTCAATGAATCGTGACACTCTCCTGAGTACTTTTATTTGTTTACAAGCCGGCATTAAAGAATTATTAATCAGATTTTGTCTTACAATTATGGAAAAAAAAGCCGATTCGGATATTTTTCAATTGGCTTTTTGAAGTTTGAATTGGCATTTTTTTGCCAAAAATCGGCATTTGTGAGGGCCTGAGAGACACTGTGATTGGTAAGGTCATGCTTTTACACCACTTGTCCAAAGATTTCTTTGGTCCTAGCCAGAAACATCTTTGTTATTTTAAAAGCACATCTTATCTCATCTTGATAGTGTCGTAAAATACAATTTTTTTTTGTGGAATTTATGCAAAAGTACACTAAAATTAATTGAACCCCTAAAATGTGGAATCGTCATCATAAAAGATATATTTACAAGAGGATGGGGTGTGAGTATATATATTATGTTCTAACCAGTTCTGTCTGTTGATATATATTATAACTAGAATTAGTTTGTACTTTGGACTTAATACTAGTTATTTCTTTGAGGATAGGACCATCAATTATCCAGTCAGATATCATGTTTTGAATATTCTAATAGGCAATAGATATGATAATTTCTGTGGCAGATGGTATTTGTAGTTTCATTAATAGATTTGATATTATCAATTTTGGTCATTATTTTTTGGTCAATGTTCATTCTCATTAGGTAATGATCAATCAGAAATGTTTTAATAAGCTGACATTTTCTATAACTGCATTCATCACAGAGCTGAATAATATTTGGAAGACATGACATAAGCAATATTTGTACTTTACTGAAACAACATATAATGTCTGCACCAATCAGAAACAGATAATGTGTTTTCTGAAACAACATATAACATGTCAGGCCAATCAGAATTAGGCTTTCTTATAATGTCTGGACTAATTATTGGCAGTTTTTAGTAACATTAATGCTGATTTGATACTTTTCACATGTTATCATAATCCATAGTAGAAAGATTAATCTGCTGATACAAGGCTAACTTAATTAATAGGTGTCTTATACTGAAATAGTTAAACAATTCAAAATTTACTTTTAAAAAATGTGCTTTATGTTTTTAATCACAATCCCAAAGCAAAGAAAAACTATGAAAACTTGCAACTTAGATTAAACATGTGAAACTCCAATAGAGAAGCGAGGCAGGTAACTCTGGAAGTGTAAACACCCTTGACTAGCTAGCTACACCTGCCACACATGAATAAAAATAAAAAATAAAGGGAACAAGGAACTATGGGATGTCAGAAATATCCTGGAAAAGTTTAGATACAGCACCGTGATACTTATAAAAAAAATTTGGATGACAGTTATAAGATTTTTAAGGGTCTTGGTAAGCCTAGGCTTGTGATATCTCTGAGTTGACAATTTATTTACAAACAGCTTGCTTCGTTGTATAAAGTATCTGTAGTGGGAACAAACCCTACCATACCATGTTGATTGTGAAATAAATACATTAAAGGCAGACAAAGCAGGTATATTGCTGCAAAGAAATGGAAAGTTAACAATAGAAAAATTGAAGTCATCATGTTTGTCATATAGCTTTAAATGTAGCCTTTTTTGTCGTAATTTAGATATAAGTCCAAATATCAAGCAGAACTTAATGTGTCCTAAAAATGGTTTTGATGTCATGTCCAAGATACAGCAGTGGTTTTTTATTTTGGGTTAAAATGATGCTGGATTCCGATCATTAATCATGCTCATGGTATCTTATGTAGAGAAATTTATTGATCCAAAAAAAGTTTTCCTAACAGAGTTCATTGTCCATTGAAAATATAAAGTCATTAAAAAACAAGAAAAAAAAACAAAAAAGACAAAAAAAAAAAAAAAAAAAAAAAAAAAAAAAAAAAAAAAAAAAAAAAAAACTCAAGCCATTACTAACATTGTCATAAACACATGACATGATTGAGTTGTAAGTTATGAATAATTTGAAAGTTTTTTTGTTGTTGTTGTTGTTGTTTAGATGTAAATTAATATAACCTCATCTATGACTTAAACCTGGTTTAATCAACCTATCTATCTATCTATCTATCTATCTATCTATCTGTCTGTCTGTCTGTCTGTCTGTCAATAAGTCAATCAATCATGGTCAGTCAATCAATCAGTCACTTAGTCAGTCAGTCAGTTCCTCAGTTTGTGTTTTCATCCGAGCTTTGAAGTGGAACCTTTTTAGCATTTCATGTTTTAATTGGTGTCCATTGATTTTGGATAACAGGTGAAAGTAAGTTTCTTTTTAACTGTTAAAACTATCAGATTTATCTATGAAATATAGATGTAGAAAGCAGACAAGTTGTGTTAACCTAGCCTTCTGTAATCAAAGAGATAATGTGATCACCCTTGGGAGACTTCAGTTACAATACTCTAATACCCTGGTTCTATGCCAATTTCAGGATGGTGTACTAGAAAAC
This sequence comes from Tegillarca granosa, assembly GCA_029721355.1. Classification (NCBI taxonomy): domain Eukaryota; kingdom Metazoa; phylum Mollusca; class Bivalvia; order Arcoida; family Arcidae; genus Tegillarca; species Tegillarca granosa. Next base: position 24,400,962 of record CM056608.1, read on the forward strand.
ATGGTTTCTTCTGCCATCTATGAGCATTACATTGCTTGTTGACACTCATGTTCGAATACCACTTAGGCAGATCTCACTGTGAGAAAGTTTGTCATTTCATTTGCCGAAGGTCCATGGTTTTCTTCAGTTACTCCAATTTCCTCCACCATCCTAGAATTGACTATCTTAATATAAGTGCAAGAATCTTGACTGTGGTGTTAAACACCATAACTCCACTCTACCATCTATGAACATATAATACTTTGATATAAGTGAAAGAATCTTGATATCAACATAAAAGGCAACTACTCTGTTCTATTCATGTCTTACTACTTTGCAAGAAATCTCAGTTGCCAAGTGGTTTAAAATGTGTGCTTACCGACCATAGCACCTCCTACCACCTTTGTTCAAAACGTGCTCTGACAAATCACAAAGTGAGAAAGTTTTTTGAAGGTTGATGGTTCTATTCAGACACTTCTTTTACTTCCTTGGAACTGGTTGCCTTGATTAAAGTGAAAAAATTTTGGACTTTGGCAAAAAAAAAAAAAAAACTATTACTCCACTCCACAGTGCTTTTCAGTTTAGTATATTGAGATAAGACACACATGTCTGTATTTTATAACATGCCTCCTGTCAATTTGGCTACTGTAGCTGATTGTGTAGGAGTTATATTATTGTTAGTACTACAATTAACAAATTAATTCATTCTTTTTAGTCTGATCCTGTGCGGGATGATGATGTTTGTTTACAAAGTATATCATAAAGGTTTTTTTTGTCTGAAATATCCAATGTCTGATAGCAAATGACTGGCATTAATTTGGCAACATCTCCATAATCTTGTTTAGAAACTTTTGATGATATGTATCTACTTTTTATGGTTTTCAAGTCTTTTGAAGTAAAGTGAATAATTGCTGTCTGTCACGGCTGCTGATTTTGTTCTTGTTGGTCATATATATTTTGCTGTACTTTATAGCTAAATGGTGTCAGTTTATTGTGACCAAAGGATTTGCATTGATATGTATATTGTTATGGACCAGGGTGCTAAATGCTTTTAACCATATTTGAGCTAGAGAAGGTAGAAAAAAAAGGGGGGGGGGCTGTGCTACACATGACTAGGGAAATATGCAGTATTTTTAAGCAAGGTCTCCATTTTAAATTGTAGAAATTTATGCTGCTTATTAATGTATATTAATTTCTACGATTTTTTAAGGTCTTCCCTCAATCAAAAACAAAAACAAAAAAACTGGAAAACTCTATAAGTTAAAATGAGTGAAAGTTCGCATGATACCGAAACTGTGAAGGTTTTACAGGTTTGTGTACCGTACTTATTATACTGTATTAAAATTGTTGAATGATCATGCAGTCATTTTAATGTTTTTGTATGATTTATTGGTACAAGTAATGTTGTCCCATATATGCAGTTTTACAGTGAATAATTGATTTAAAAAAAACTAGTGTGCAGACGTCTTGTAATTTAGAACTTCTACAAACAGAACCCCGACACGAATGTACATAAATTTTGATAGGAGAAAATCTAGAGCAATCTGGGATAGTTATAAAACTGTAATTAGTTTCTATAACAGACATTTCTTTCTAAATAATGTCTCTCATGGGACAGATATCACTTCAAAACATGCAAATTGTTCACAAAATTGATGGATGGATTTAAGAACAGCTTTTATTCTGTTATGGCTGGAGATACTTGTAGATTTTTTTTTCCATGATTGAAGTTATGCAATGTTGCATTGAGTAAATGTCTGTGATTTTTTCCCATGGTTGAAGTTATGTAATGGTGCATTAAGTAGATTTCTGTGTTTAAAAGCATAGGCATTGTTAGAGATTCATTTTAATGAAATTGTCTTACACAAACACCTGCCCAAAATTAGAATGATCATAAATCCAGCTTAAAGTACTACAGTTTAAGAAACAGGTTCTTTTTTAGTCAGTAATGTTTTCCCTTTTACTGAATAAGAGACTTCTGTAATGAATGCTTACAGATCACTGTGCTTCTCATTGCCTAGCTTCAAATCCCGCTCTGTCTGACAGACCCTAGTTAAAGTTGCATTAAGTTTTTCAATTTTCTGATTTTTTTTTGATTTTTGATTTTTTTTCTAAAAATATATTTTTTCAAAAATAGATAACTTCTAATCACGATCCGTGACATTTATTTTCTAAAATTTCATTCCTTTTAGCTGTAAATAAATGGAATCCTCTAACCGGTTGGTCAATGTTTATCGATGATTAAATTATGAGCTTGGAGCATGTGCAAGGATGTATGGAAACTCCAATAAATCGAAAGGGAAACCTGACAAATTGTAATAATTGTCCGTCATTAATATCAAGATGTATTCGCATTGGTGTTATGTATCCCTTACTAAGACACAAATGACAAATTCAGTGAAGTTCTTTATTTAATTTATCGTATTTCACCGTTTTGTGAGTTGTGTTTAAATGACCCGGTTTTCTATGACGTAAGCATGTTCTAATCTTTATATAATTATTGTTGTTTCTGTTTTTATTCAAGCTTTTATTGTTGAACCAAACGTAATATTGTTGATTAGGAACATCATTAGTTAGATCAGCACCGTTTTAAATTTTTTCCTTGGAAAACCTAATGCAGCTCTAATGAAAGTTTGTCAATTAGCTTGATGAAGGTCATTAGTTTTCTCTGGGTACTCAAGATTTCTCCACCATTCAAATACTGAGTGTTGGAGGGGGGGGAGGGAGGGGGCAATCTTCACTGGACATAAAACAATTTTTCCCTACCTAAAATCCTTTATTGAACAGACCTTGTAATTGACCATTGCATTGTTAAAATAACAAAATGTTTGTAGTATTTTGGTTAAATTTTGTGAATTTTCTAAAAGTGACACTACTTTTACAGTTACACCAAAATTGTCTCTTAAATGAAATTTTTTTAAACATTGATGAGAAAAAATCGGGAATATTTGAGTTGAGTATACACTCGATTGAGTGAATGTTTGTGAAACGGGGATCCGGACAGGAAAACCTTTATCCTCATCTGAGCTTTTTCTATCTTACACTGTCATTGATTTAGGATTCTATTAATCTTATTCAGGAATTTAGTGAAAACTCATTACATTATGACATAGGCATTGTTCTAAATTCTGACCTCTAGGTGTGGCTCTTGGAGGGTGAGGAGAGGGGAAGCTTAGCTAACTGTGAATAAAGAAAGAATGTTAATGCAGTGAAATTGGTTATAAGAGCTAGAAGAATTGTTGTATATTTCTGTTTAATTTGTACAAACATTAAGCCAGATGTGTTAGGATCAATAAACATAAACACACATCCTACCTCTTCTAGGAGAGATTAATGAATCATACAAGTGGTCAAGTGGTCAGTTACTGAGTCATTCAGTGATTAAGGTCAACATTAAGCCGTTGTTACAGCAATATTAACATCAATTGATGAGCTGGACAATATGACGGGATACTACATATATTGTTAATTAAAGGTTAATTGGATCTCGGTCAGAGCAGTTAGTCATAGCTGTCCTTTTATTATTTAATTTTCATCTTTGTGCATTCGGGCTTAGTTTATGATGTAGAAGGAAGTTCATCATCATAACTAAGCCTTGAATTTGATTGTGAATTACACAAAAGTGTGCACAGCATCTGATATTCAGGGTTTTTCTCAGAAAGCCGAAGAGCAACATCATAATCAAGCATAAAATCTGATTTTTATTACACAAAAGTGTGTACAGCATCCAAGCTTATTTCTCAATTAGGTTCAATGCTTATAATTAAATTTCTGATAAAAAAAAAACAAAACATTTTAATTCATTTTAACAAATAAAATCATTATGTTCAAAATATCAAAATCAAAAATAAATTTGCAATGCAACATGTGCTTATGACCTAAATGCCAGTACTTTTTACTATCTGTTTCTCTTAAATGTGGTTTTTAGAAACCAGTTCCTTTATGTTTTTTGTATATAATTGACATACAGACTCTTTGCCCATATTTGAAATGAAAAAAATTCCTAAGTAGGATTTCTATTTATACTGCTTACCTATCCAGTTCTGTTTAAAAATTTAGATTTTTTTTTTTTCACAGAAATGTTTAAAACAACTAATTCAGAAAATTTTAAAAATTTGAAATGTTAAAATTTTAGTAAATCATACAAAATGAGATTGTTTTATCCCCTGTTTAAAGTTACAATGAATGTTCTTATAAACAGAGTAAAATCACAAAATAATGTTTTGAGATATTTAAATATTCATAAAATACAGATATATATCATCAATGTTGACAACAGATGTAATATGAAATTTTAAACAGTTTTAAATATATCTTAAGATTTCCTTTTTATGGTTCCTGAATATTATTATCACAAAAATAGATATTTTTTAAAAAGATTCAAATTAGCGACAAACTTGTATAATGTGATACCGTGAGTAATGTTTAATATTGTTCGTTTAAAAATTCCCCGTCAATGTATCGTCGTAGAAATCCAGGTAAATCCAGGTGTGTTACCGTTAAACTGTCAGTATATCTGTCTATATCGTAAGATTGTATTGAATTATGATTCATATAATGGGATACATCAGCATCCTTTGTATAAATATAACTTATAAGATAAATAGTACAGGCAACGAAAGTTTTTATAATGAATGGATATATAGCATTTACAATTGTAGAATTTCAAATTTAAATTGGAAGGATGGTATTTGGAATTGAACAAGTGTTTAGAATTGACAAATAGTGTTTTGAATTGACAAATAACATTTAGAGTTGAAGAATAAGCACTTAAAAGTTTATGAAAGTTCTTAATGGTAAGAATAAGATTTGATGATGATGAAGATGATTATGATTATTATTATTATTATTATTATTATTATTATCATCATCATCATCATCATCATCATCATCATTTTTATTATATTATGATTTTATTATTATTATTATTATTATCGTTTTTGTTATATTTTATTATTTTATTATTATTGTTTTGATGATGATGATGATAATAATAATAATAATATTATTATTATTATTACCAGTAGTTACTATGTGTTATTATTAAGGTAGATATGTTTTTTGTGTTGACTGTAAACTAATTAGATAATATACATACACATTTGTACTGTATGTCTATGATGACTATACAGTAAGTAAGAAGAATTTCTTGAAACAGCTGAGTTGATAAAAATGCATTTTAAGCATGTCATAGGTATTAGTCAGTTCACATATGTTACTTTAATAAACTTTGACAGTAAAACACGAGGAAGATTCTCATCTGCACTATTACGAGCTGATTTTTTACTCCAGTTCTAGACAGCTAAAAAAGAGGTTGAGAGTGCTCCTTTTATTTGGATTTTTTTCTCTCTATATAAAGATTTTGACTTATTGTATAGTGTCCTGAAGGTAGAAATATAAAGATATGTGAGCATGAAAATATGTTGAAATTCTTGTCTGCAATGTTTTTATTTATTTATTTCATTTTATTTATTTATTTATTTATTTTTGCTGTGTGGCTTTTTTCATCAGTGACAGGACCTTGGTAGTCTAGTGGTTTTAAGCCTGTATCTATGGTTCACAATACTTCTTACAACTTGCATTAGAATCCCACCAGGGTCAAATCTTGTTATGGGTAGGTTTATCAGTACACTTGCCAAAGGCTGGTGGTTTTCTCCAGGTAACTCTGATTTCCTCCAGGCACTCTGGTTTCCTCCAGCATCCCTGTACTGACCATCGTATGATAAGTGAAAGTATCTCGACTAGTGACTAAAATTGTATTACTTCACTCCTGTTATCTGGGGCCACAGTGGTCAAGTGGGTAAAGCCTTCAAACTCAAGGGGTCTCATTGCTGTGGGTTTAACCTCAGTCGACCACAGGTATGAAAGGTTTTTTCTTGTCATAGGCCCTTTCTCATTGGCTGGGTACCAGTAAACTTAAAAGAATGGCCAGCAATAGTTATCTGCAACATTGCCATTAATGTATTAGCACTGAAGGTTGCCAAAAGTGCTCCAATTACAATGCAGATCAGAAACACTTAATATGAACTTGTGTTACAATATTAATTTAACCTTGAGAATAAAAATAATAAAAATTGCCTTGTTGGGAATAGCTAAAAAAATGCTGTTTTGATGTAAAATAACATTTAACAAACCAACTAACCAATTCTGTTATCAGTCATAGATAAGAAAGACATGAAAAGTTTTCAGGCACGCAGAGTTTTAGCGTACATAAATAGTGTTAATGGGTTCATTACAACTTTCTTAAAAGATATGTAGGTTTTTGTATATTTGAAAGTTATAAATTAACTTACAGTAGTAAATAAAATTTACATATCTAATTAAAGTTAGAGTTGTCTAAAAACATAAGTCGTAACTTCAAATTAAAAACCCTCCATGGCACCTGCAAGAGTTGGATGCATGTTGCCTCAGAATAACTGCAGTTTTACGCAACAGGAAGGACTGAATTTGATTTTAGTCAAGACTGGTTTCCTGTAATCCTTATATGTTTTGGATGCAACCCAAAGTATAAATTTTACACTCATATTTGTGACATAATGATGTTAGTGTAATTCATTGTTCTTATAATTAGTTACGATATGAAGGACAGCGTTTTAGGATTGTTAAGTTCTGTGGTTTTTGGCACTGGATGTCATTATTTACAAAGTAAGTAAAGACAATTTATCTACATATGTATTGGATTTTTTTTTTTGCTTCAGAATTTGCATCCTATTTTTATTTTGTTTCTTGGTTAAATAAGGCTTTGCAATATTTCGTGTAACTTTGTCTGTAAATATCTGACATGATTAGACACGCACTCGGATTATGTAACAGGAATCGCTATATTATGTCAAGATGTCAGACAATATTTTTTTATGACACAAGTGTTCTTTATATAGTTGTTTTCTGGATTTCCTCTTTATGATAACTTATGTTTTATATATGGATTAATTAATAAGATGAGTGAAGTAATTGTCTTGTTTTTGCAAAGATTCTTTTACTTGTATGAAGGTGGACTGTTCTGGGATGATTAAGGTAAATCTGAGTGCCCAGAGAAAACCAACTTACTTCAGCAAACAAAATAAAAAGTTTGCCCTCACTAGGAACTGCCTGCACAGACAGGAAGAGAATTTGGCCTTCCTAAGCTTGACCTAAAATTTGTGGCTATGAGACTTAAAATCAAGTGCATCCCAAAGGTATTAATGGAAAATGGCATGATCATATCAACATATCTATCTCCAGTTGTGTATTAATATGTATTAACCAGATTGGATTACAGGTATATCAAATCTAGGGCTTTCAATTTCTTTATATTTAAAAAGTTAACAGTGAAGGGAAAAAGAAGCAAGGTTTTATTTTTATTTATTGCATTACAATTTCAATTTCTTTCATTTTATTTGACAGGATTTGGACTCTGATGGCACAGGTACTGTCAAGAGACGAAATAAAACTGTAGTTACTCCAAAAATGGCAATGGAAAGTTTTCGACTCTCATTTCTCAACTCTGATGGTAAGTTACTCTTTGAAAGAATAGATCTCTCAAAGGTAGTTGTTGCCAGCAACAATGATGAATTAAAGAAAAGTTTCTTGATTTTAACATAATCTTTGAAAGAATAGATCTCTCATTCGTAGTTGATGCCAGCAACAGGGTGATCAAATAATGATGAATTAAAGAAAAGTTTCTTGATTTTAACATATTCTTTGAAAGAATAAATCACTCATACGTAGTTGTTGCCAGCAACAGGGTGATCAAGTAATGATGACATTAAAGAAAAGTTTCTTCATTTTATCATCTCTAGCACCACAATTGGCAACAGAATTTAAATTTTCTGCCAAATGACTTCTGTTTGCACATCTGACAGAGATGAATTTTTACAACCTATTTTTCTTGCTTTTTAGAAATTTTGTTAAGTTATATGAAACCTTGGGTGGAACTCTGAAAACAAATAATTGAATAATTATGATAATATCTATAATCAAATATTATTAAATCATAAATGGTCATGGGAGATTGGGAGGGGGGGGGGGTTGTTGAATTTTAAATTTCTATTTCTATGGATAAATGAAATACCATGTCAATGAAAAATTTTAATTACAAAGGCCCATTAGAATTTATGTCACAAAATCAATCAAAATTTTCTAACATTTTTTCTTAATTTGCAAAATCACGGAATTTTTTCCAAGTGAATACTAATGACTCTACAGTAATTTAGCTCTCAGTAGAAAAAAAAAAATGTTTTTCACAAATTTTCTCTGAATTGGAAAAGTGTGGTAAAAATCAGTAAATACTAAGTCTTTTGTAGCTGTTTTTGATCATGCAGATTGTCCAGCTGTGAACTAGAAACCATGTAACAGAGCAGCTGATCATTACATGCTCTGTTTAAAATAAATTAACCGTTTCCATGGCAACCTTTAGCACCCAATTTTAAAAAGTGGCTTTCAATTTTCAATTTTCAGTTAGTGGTATTTAGGGTAATAAAGGCCTTAATGAGTGATAAGGATATAATACTGTTCCATTAGAAGAGTGAAGCCTGTTGTATGATATATATAGTTTGTGTTTTACTGATTGGCAATTGTCTCCCTTTTATTGTAACAGATGGCACTGCAGTCAATTAAAGTTATTTTTGTCAGCCAATCCTGTTGGATAAAATTAGCATTCAGTTCCTTAAAAAAAAGAATCATTTGCCTCCCTTTTATTGTAACAGATGGCACTGCTGTCTTGACTCTTTATCTACTAGAAATTCATCTTATCTGAAACGTTTTGGAAAAGAAGATTCCCAAACTCTGTGATAATGGCAATAAAGTTTTTACAGCTGGTCAAAGTTCAGATTAAAATTAAGAGTTTAAAACAATTTTGTCCAAGCCTGAAAACACATTAATCGATTAGTTGATTATTATAGTCATTATTTAATCAATAATTAATATACTCTTCTATAGTGTTTTATTATGATCAATCATTGGAAATTCTGTTTCCTAATCAGATGCATCAAATGGAACAAATTAATCCTTTGATTATTTCAGCTGATATATAAGCCAATCATTCAAGCCAATCACACAGTCAGTTTCCTAGTCAGTCAGTCAGTCAACTAGTCAGTTTTAACAATCTCATCTGATTTAGCTGATATATAAGCCAATCATTTATGCCAATCACACAGTCAGTTTCTTAGTCAGCCAGTCAGTAAACTAGTCAGTTTAAACAGCCTCATCTGAATCAGCTGATATATTAGCCAATCATTTATGCCAATCACACAGTCAGTTTCTTAATCAGTCAGTCAGTCAACTAGTCAGTTTTAATAATCTCATCTGATTTAGCTGATATATAAGCCAAGCATTTATGCCAATCACACAGTCAGTTTCTTAGTCAGTCAGTCAGTCAACTAGTCAGTTTAAACGGCCTCATCTGAATCAGCTGATATATTAGCCAATCATTTATGCCAGTCACACAGTCAGTTTCTTAGTCAGTCAGTCAGTCAACTAGTCAGTTTTAATAATCTTATCTGATTTAGCTGATATATAAGCCAAGCATTTATGCCAATCACACAGTCAGTTTCTTAATCATTCAGTCAGTAAACTAGTCAGTTTAAACAATCTAATCTGATTAAGCTGATATATTAGCCAATCATTTATGCCAATCACACAGTCAGTTTCTTAGTCAGTCAGTCAGTCAGTCAGTCAACTAGTCAGTTTTAACAGTCTCATCTGAGTCAGCTGATATATAAGCCAATCATTTATGCCAATCACACAGTCAGTTTCTTAGTCAGTCAGTCAGTCAGTCAACTAGTCAGTTTTAACAGTCTCATCTGAGTCAGCTGATATATAAGCCAATCATTTATGCCAATCACATAGTCAGTTTCTTAGTCAGTCAGTCAACTAGACAATTTTAACAGTCTCATCTGAGTCAGCTGATATATAAGCCAATCATTTATGCCAATCACACAGTCAGTTTCTTAGTCAGTCAGTCAGTCAGTCAACTAGTCAGTTTAAACGGCCTCATCTGAATCAGCTGATATATTAGCCAATCATTTATGCCAATCACACAGTCAGTTTCTTAGTCAGTCAGTAAACTAGTCAGTTTCAACAGTCTCATCTTAGTCAGCTGATATATAAGCTAAGCATTTATGCCAATCACACAGTCAGTTTCTTAGTCAGTCAGTCAGTCAACTAGTCAGTTTAAACGGCCTCATCTGAATCAGCTGATATATTAGCTAATCATTTATGCCAATCACACAGTCAGTTTCTTAGTCAGTCAGTCAACTAGTCAGTTTCAACAGTCTCATCTTAGTCAGCTGATATATAAGCCAATCATTTATGCCAATCACACAGTCAGTTTCTTAGTCAGTCAGTCAGTCAGTCAACTAGTCAGTTTAAACGGCCTCATCTGAATCAGCTGATATATTAGCCAATCATTTATGCCAGTCACACAGTCAGTTTCTTAGTCAGTCAGTCAGTCAACTAATCAGTTTTAATAATCTTATCTGATTTAGCTGATATATAAGCCAAGCATTTATGCCAATCACACAGTCAGTTTCTTAATCAGTCAGTCAGTCAGTAAACTAGTCAGTTTAAACAATCTAATCTGATTTAGCTGATATATTAGCCAATCATTTATGCCAATCACACAGTCAGTTTCTTAGTCAGTCAGTCAGTCAGTCAACTAGTCAGTTTTAACAGTCTCATCTGAGTCAGCTGATATATAAGCCAATCATTTATGCAAATCACACAGTCAATTTCTTAGTCAGTCAGTCAGTCAACTAGTCAGTTTTAACAGTCTCATCTGAGTCAGCTGTTATATAAGCCAATCATTTATGCCAATCACACAGTCAGTTTCTTAGTCAGTCAGTCAACTAGTCAGTTTCAACAGTCTCATCTGAGTCAGCTGATATATAAGCTAATTATTTATGCCAATCACACAGTCAGTTTCTTAGTCAGTCAGTCAACTAGTCAGTTTCAACAGTCTCATCTGAGTCAGCTGATATATAAGCTAATTATTTATGCTAATCACACAGTCAGTCAGTTAACCAGTCAGTTTTAACAGTCCCGTATGATTCAATATTTTATTTAACAAGCACCATATATGATACATGAATTTAAAAATTAATTTAAATAGTCTTGAGATATTTTATCTCCCTGAGGGTTAAGTTCAGATTAATTCTCAAATAAATAATGAACTTGAGCTCCTTTACTTAGTTTAAGATACTTGTCTGTCGCTCAGCATTAAAAGGACAGAATTTTGACTGGTTCACCCAGTGCCAGGATAATGTGACTGGGGGAGCGGTATGCCAGTCTGTAGCCTACTGATTGGGTGACCTAGCACCTTTACAAAAAGTTGCTTTAGGTAAACACTGGTACGAGGCAGAAAATAATAAACACTAGCACATGTTATACATACCCAAAAGGTCATGTGAGCTTATGGCATGGTGTGGCGTGTGTATGTGCCTGCTTTGTGCGTGCGTGCCGCGTTAACACCTATTTTAGACTTCCCCTCCAAAACTGTTGGACAGATTTCAATGATACTTGGTCAGAAGCATATATGGGCCGGTGCAATTCAGATTTGTTCATGGCGTTGCCATGGCTACCAAAACTAGGTCAAGGTGACCTAGGGGTTCAAAAATCTTAAAAAAATCTTCTTCTCCAAAACCGATGATGGGAGAAAAAATCTGATGTGATATTTGGCTTCTCTAGGGTCTTAAGCCTATAGTTTGTTCATTTCGTGAAAATTGGTCGAAAAATGGGTTAGGCGGTTTTGCGTTTAATTTTAAAAATTTCGTAAAATGGCTTCAAATTGTTATAACTTGACTATTTGAACAGATATTGATATAGGGTTTTCAGTTTTGACTTTTTCTTGAAATGAACTTTAAAATAGGTTTAAGGTCACAAATCAAGGTCATGACCTAATTTGTGATTTATGCAGTTTTAGGCATTTTTCTTGCAAATTTTAAGAGATATATGAAATCAAAACATTGTTAAAATGTTCAGCATGACAAAATTTAAAAAGGTACCAAGTTTTGTAACTATTTGGTAATCCATGTAGGAGTTTGTTGCCCCTGAAATGTAATTTTTTGGCTTATAAATACTAAAATTGTGCATTAGCTTGAAAACTATAAACTTTTTGTATAGGCATGTATATTGGAATATTCTAGGTATTGTGACAACTGTCATTTTGAAATATGGTTCAAGGTCATATGTTCAAAGGTCAAGGTCACAGCTGCAAAAGAAGACAAATTGCTAATTATCTTAAAAACTGTTAACTTTTTGTATAGGCATGTATATTAGAATATTGTAGGTATTGATATGACGATCATTTTGATATATAGTTCAAGGTCATATATTGAAAGGTCAAGGTCACAGCTGCAAAAGAAGAGATAAATTGCTAATTATCTTTTAAAACTATTAACTTTTTGGTATAGGCCTATATATCAGAATATTGTAGGTATTGATACCACGATCATTTTGATATATGGTTCTAGGTCATATGTTCAAAGGTCAAGGTCACAGCTGCAAAAGAAGACGTTAATTGCTTATTATTTTGAAACTATTAACTTTTTGTATAGGCATGTATATTAGAATATTGTAGGTATTGACAAGACGATCATTTTGATATATGGTTCAAGGTCATATGTTGAAAGGTCAAGGTCACAGCTGCAAAAGAAGACTTAAATTGGTAATTATCTTGAAAACTATTAACTTTTGGTATAGGCATATATATTAGAATACTGTAGGTATTGACAAGACAATTATATTTTGATATATGGTTCAAGGTCATATGTTGAAAGGTCAAGGTCACAGCTGCAAAAGAGTTCATAAATTGCTTATTATCTTGAAAACTTTAACTTTTTGTATAGGCATGTATATTAGAATATTGTTTGTATTGACATGACGATCATATACTGGTTCAAGGTCATATATGTTCAAAGGTCAAGGACATAGTTGCATAAGTATACTGAAATTTGTTAATGATTTGGAAATTATTCATTGCATTACAGTTACTTCATGCATATTATATAAGCTACTTATAAATGAAATGTGAGAGGATATATTTCTGATGAAGTTTTGTGGGAGTTCTTAACTTGAGAAAACTTGTTAAGTTTTAGTACCAATTATATTGTCTTTTGGACATATCCTCAGGTGAGCGTTAAGGCCCATGGGCCTCTTGTTGGATTATTCCTTAGAGATTAACAAAACTGGTTTCATTTTGGATACCTAAAAAATTTTTGCTTATATGATGTTAAACAACATTACAGCCAACCAACACAAAAGCCTTTCTTTGTTGATACTTGTCAAAAATTACATTACGCTGTTTTAAAGGCAGGAATTTTTTTAATAGAAAGAACAAGACATTCTCACATTGATGTGGCACATTGGAGCCAGATGTCTTTTTGCGTGTAATGATGATATTTTGAATTTGTCATAAAAATCAATACAAACAATTACTATATCCCTGACACATTCCGAGCTCTATTAGCTATTCCGATACCTTCCAATATACTTCCAATGTTCTAAAAAATTCAATAATCTGTTACTGTCGACAAATTGTCTACTGTAAAAAATGGTTCCCGATTTCTTAAAGGAATTTCAATTAGATGTTTTTCAGTTATTTAAGCAAATCACAATTATATAAAGAAAATTGTCCCCTAGCTGGCAAAAGTGAATTGATGTTAAAGAGAATATGATTTCTCTTTTTGTTCGAAAATAAATTATATTCATAACACATATATAGATATATTTTTTTAAACTCAAAGAGTTATAGATGTGTTTCTGTAACTTAGTGCTTGAGAATGTGTACTTTGGCCACAGAGGGGCCTGATATCAAGTGGTCTAAAGCATGATTAACAACCTTTCTATGCATAAGTTTAAATCCACGCTTGCTTATTTTTTAGAAAGTTTGTAAATTGAGTTCTTTGATATTAATTTTTAAAAAAAATTGATGAGGTGGAGTTGGGTAGGGGGAAGGGTCAGGTTAAAATGTTGTTACTTTCTCTACTCGACTTTCTAATTGATAAAAGTGTAATGTCATAAAAATGAAAATTTGTTTATATGAAAAAAATTACCCAGATTGCATTTGGTTCTTTTATTAACTTTTATCCACAATTAAGATCAAGGCTTTCGTTATTTGGAAGTAAAATCAAAGAAGAAAAAAAAAGGTTAACAAATGACACATTTGTGTGTGTTTAATTTATGGATGGATGTGAAGTTTAAGTGGTTGCAGTTATAAGTGGGTGCTCTTAAATATTTCCTTTTTCTAATTTTATGCACTAAATATATCCTTTTTGTATAATATGTAGAGGGGAAATATGTATAGATATTGTTTAGAAAGAGATATTGTCACAATTTCAATCACATGGAAATCTCTCTCTCTCTCTCTCTCTCTCTCTCTCTCTCTCTCTCTCTCTCTCTCTCTCTCTCTCTCTCTCTCTCTCTCTCTCTCTCACACACACACACACACACACACACACACACACACACACACCACTGGTAGCTCAGTAAGTAGAGAACTCACTTCATATATGGGGAGGTCGGGGTGTGAATCCCAGTTTAGGTCTGACAAAGACATGAAAATTGGTAATGCCTGTTCTTTCGCCAAACACTCGGCATTTAGAAATGAAAGTCACAGGATCCTTTGGATGAGACCTTAAAGATCAATGCCCCATGTCAAGGCAGGTGTAGCATGTTTAAAAACCCTCCCTGTACATTTCTCTAAGCACAATGCAAAGGTAAAAATTTCTAGCATTTCACCTATAGCTGGTGACATCTCATTATAAGTTAAATGTTCTTGACTGGGAGGTAAAACAACATGAAATCTCTCTCTCTCTCTCTCTCTCTCTCTCTCTCTCTCTCTCTCCTTCTTCTTCTCTCTCCCTTCTTCTTCTTCTCTCTCTCTCTCTCTCTCTCTCTCTCTCTCTCTCTCTCTCTCTCACATATGTTGTCTAATGTAGAGAACAGTTCTTACTACCTACTTTTTGACTTTTTCTCAAGCAGAAAGTTTGGTTATTCACTCGCAAAGGTTTGGTAGCATGATCATGGCCTTCCAATTTCCTCTACCATTCCAAAACATATGCCTACATAAATGTAAAAACCAAAATCTTGAAATCGTTGTTGCCTAGTTTCTATAAGGAGTGTAACAGTCAATTATATGATAAAATTAAATAATATATATAATGTCGTCACATTACTTAAAAAATATTTGCAATTTTTTTATCTTCAGAAAATCAGGATGTGAATTTCGATGCTATTCTTGGAGAATTATGTGAATTGGAAACACAATTAAGTACTACGCAATCAGAGTTATCAAAATGTTACGGAACAACAAAGTTAACATCAGGGATTAGTTAAGGATGAACATCGGGACAGTGGAAACGATCTTGCTCAATCAGAACTTGATGCTTTGGCTTCGGAAATACACAAAGCCTCGGGTTTCGACATAGTATGCCATATAGTGATCACGATTTTTCTCATGGTCAGTTTTTAACCAAACATGGATCTTATACAGATATTGTTCATGATATCGGTGAAACAGATTCTGCATTTTCTGAAAATGCTTCACTACCTTCGTCAGAATCATTCACATCCATGGTTACAGTATCGTCAACAGCAGATACTGGCGATGCTGGTAGTAGTGCTAGTAGTGCCAGTACAGTTACACCACTATCAACACAGGCCTCAGAGGTAAATATATATGTAGCTATAAATACAAGTAAAACCTGTTGAATCTGAACAGCACCTCAATTGAACATTTTGACAAGATTCAACAAAGTTTTTGCAAATCACAATTGAACAGCTTCTGGACAGAAGTTTTTGTTAGATAAGGCTAGTTTCATACCAATAGTACTGACAAATCTGAAAATCTTTTGGGCTCAAGGCAAGGTTCCTACAAGAAAGACCTAATGAAGTGAGCAGCTTCTGGATTGAGGATTGTATTCAGAGTAGGCAAAAATTACACAAGAAGGACCTGATGAATTCGAACAGCTTCTGGATTGAGGATTTTGTTCAGAGAAGGCAATGATTATACAATAACAGCCTTGGAATTTGAACACCTTACTGGGCTTAAGATTTGGTTCAGATTAGCCAAGGTTCATACAAGTAGAACCTTGCAATGTGAATACCTATTAGGGCTCAAGATCTTGTTCAGATTAGCCAAGGTTCATACAAGTTGAAACTGCTTTATTTGAACACCCTATGGACAAAATCTTTTTGTTCAGTTTAGACAAGGCCCATACAAATAGAACCTGTCTTTTTGAACAGCTTCTAAGACTTAAGATTTTGTTGAGATTAGGCAAGGTATATAAAAGAACCTAATTGAACTTAGCAACTTCTGGGCTTAAGGTTTTTTCACAGATTGTATTCTTTTCTATAGGGTGATTTATCCATTTGTCCCTTATAAAGTGAGGTTTTTCCTGTAATCACTTGGCTGAAGTAAGTGTAAAAATACCAAACTTAATTGAAGTTTATTGTAATTTTTATGAACATTAAGCAAAAATCACTATCACAAAAACATCAACACTAACAACACAATTTCTTTTCCCTTGGAAAACCCATAGCTCTTGAATGCTAATGTATCATATTATTTTGCATAATTTGAGACTGTTGCTGACTTCTTCCGTAAATAGAAAATTGGAATTGGAACAGTTCAATGAACAGGTGTGAAGCGAGATTGGATATACACCTTTTACCTTTTCAATAAAAAAAACTAATGAACTTGAAGTGTTTTTATGATAACGTATGAAGTACCCTCCCCTACTCTTTAATTCTGAGACGAGCACAGTACATCTGTAGCTTGGTCTTGTAATGTGTTTCCTGATATAGATACAAAAAATACAACATTCAAACATTCAGACATACTTGTGCTAATATTACATTCCGTGTTAACCAGGTGCTTGATGTTCAGAACTAAAAAAAAATTACTGAGGGATTGTATCAAAAACTTTGTGTTACATATACAAAAAAAATTTAAAAATAGCTGATTACTGGGGGAATGTATGAAAAATTTTATATTACATATTCAGAAAAATTAGCTGATCTAGATATTTTGTGTGCAGACATCATAACGAAGGAGAATGATGCGTATCATTAGGAGTCTTGAAATCATTATTTGCTAGGTTTTTTGGTAATTTTATAGGAAAACCTGGACAAAATTATTAGTTTGTTTTTTACCACATCTTCTAGACTAAGACCCCATCCCATTACAAATAGAATTGATTTGCATGTTTGCTGTGCTAATATAGTCTTTAAAAATAATGAAGTTAGAATTTTCTGGAATATGTTTGAAAGACTAGTTTGACTAAATTCAGAGACTTGTTTGTATTTGGGCCAGTGGATGTTGTCAATGCTGATGCTTTACTACTGAGCCTCCAAAGTAATCTAAGGGCAAGTAGATGGCATTTTATGTCCCATTCAAGATTTTTTCACTCATGACTGTCAGTTCTGGAAATTTAAATAAGAAACCAGAATTCCACAGAAAACAACAAACCTTCAGAGAGTGGAAAAATGGTGTTTTACACCCCATTCTGATAATTGGGTTATATTAAAGTAGTCAGTTCTTTTACTTATATCAAGGCTGTTAGTTCTGGGGTGGTAGAGGAAATTGGAGTGCCTGTAGAAAACCACCAACCTTCAGTAAGCAAACTGATAAACTTTTCTTACCTAGGATCTGCATAGGTAAGATTTAAACCTATACAATGAGGGGAACTTGCTGTTCTGTAAGCATGGCTTAAGACCACTCAGCCACATTGCCCCAGAACCTTCAGAGGTAAAATTGAGCGTGTTTTGGGAAAGGGGGTTACATGACTTGGCATTTGTTTTATTCATTAATATGTGGATTCTAATGCCGATACATTGCTTGTGAGTATACGTTGGTTATTATAATAAGGAAGCTATCTAATGTTTTTAATATTGTAACATCTGTTACTTGGCCTAATGTCAGATTCAGGTGTTGTTAAGTATACATAAAGGTACGTAATACACAGGTAATACAATTAACATGATGAATGATGAAAGTTGTCATTAAATAGTGAAGTAGTTTAAGTGTGGGAAAGACAATGCACAAATGGTGTTTTATAAAGTTCTTGTAAGGATAAGGTAGAATTAGGGTGGCCAATAAATTACCAGTTGATCCAATCTCAAACTTCTCACACTAGGATCTGCCCAAGTGGGATATAAACCTAGGTGGTGACAGAAACTTTGATCTGTAAATGTGTGCTTTAGACCACTTGGTCATTGTTGTAATGACATCACAAAATTATAGGTAAACTTTTTACTTGGTTTTTGTTTCCACAATTTTGATATTCAAAAGATCGTGTCAGTCATGTAGCGAGTCCCAATGTGTTTGGTAATTCAGTCATGATTCCACTGGCATGAAATCAGTTTTTGTAAGTGTTATGTAATTAACTCCAAATCAAAAAGTACAGATTTATACCTTTGTACTTAGTATCCATGGCAACACATATCAAATGATATTTTAAATTGCATATGTTGTCAAAAGAGTTATGTGCTTTTAGAAAATTTGGTTGTTTTTTGTTGTTTAGTAAACCATTACCAAATGTATGAAAAAGAAATATGTACATTACATTATAAAATTTATTTAAGTGTGTGTATATATTTTATAATGGATTAAAAACAGACTTGCCATGATGGAATATGGCTGAGCTTTTCATGTATGCTGAACACATTATTTGAATTATCAGTTACTTCTGACAGTAGCGATTTGTTAGCATTTGTAAGTAAACATGTTTTATAGAGTTTTAAAATCAGCATGAAGGACATTTCATTTTCCTACAGCTATCACCATGTAAAATTAATGAAAGGTCTTAATCATGCTCCATGTTGGTCAGTGATCACTGTCTGTTGCTGATGTAACTGAGTGGAGTGGAGTAATGGGGTTTTACACCCCAGTCATGATTTTTGCACTTATTTCGAGGCAGTCAGTTCTGGAATGGTGGAGGAAATCAGAGTACCGGGAGAAAACCACCGAACTTCGTCAAGCGAACTGACAAACTTTCACACACTATGATCTGTCCCAAGTTGTATTCGAACTCGGGCGGTGAGAGGCGCTGTAATCCGTAAGCACGCGCTTTTAACTGAAATATTGTCTTAAATTGTGCTGTGTGCTGGTTTAGCTTATTATTAGTGATAAACGTCTTTCAATTTCTCACAGCACCATTAGATCTTTAGTTATTTTTCTATGTTTAAGTCATTATTAGTGTTTTACTTTAGTGGACAGTTTTCAAATTGTATCAGTTTTAACCTACTACATGGTGTTTCCACATAAAAGAAGGAAATACAGTCAACAACAGCTATAAGTTTTGAGAAAACATTGGGTTAGCAACTTAACCAGTATGGCTGTTTTGAATTTGAGGAATTTAAAAAAAAAAAAAAAAAAAAAAAAAAACTAATCTAATTTAGCCTGATCTTAGTAAATCACCAGAATTCAAAATGTTATATGAAATATGGATTAATCATTCATTAGTACATGTATCATTTAGATCCTATCCCATAATGCATTTTAGTGATTGCTTTTCACAAGATGAAGATTCTGTATGAATTATCACTGCCATGTTATAAGTTATTGAAAGAGAAGATAGATTAGAAAAGATAGATTTTTTCCTGATCTCTTCTGATGTTTGTGGAGCGAAATTGATGAAATTGAATTGGAGATATAGAAATGAATTTGAAGTTGTCTATAGCGTAGTGGCATTGATTTTAATTCTTCCAAGAAAATAAAGATTGTGCTAAAAGTGGAAAAAATGTATGATATGTTGCAGAATGAACAGAATATATGCTTTGGGCTAGAAGTCAGTTATGTGTGCTGTGCTTCATTAGAAGTATCGGAGGGGGAATTCTCCAAAAGGTTTAATCGAACCAACTAGCATACCACATGATCAGTACCTCTTAACATTTGTGTGGAATGAAATGGATAACGTTTATGTCATATATTTCCGGAAAACGTTATTACTGGAAAACATCACTTTAAGCAATTCCATTGTCAAAAGAAATAATCGTCCTTCACAAGCGCTATGAGGTATTACATAGTGCTCTGGGAAATTCCATTGGGAAATTATATTCAAGGATTTTAAGTTGAAACAATATTAGAGAATTTTTTTATATATATATAATTTTTAGCAATCACTGATAATTAGTTAGCTGTGGTGTGCAATTTAATTTAATGCCACATAGATAAAGCAGTAGGCTTATTATTCAATTTTTGTGGGTTTAATCTGCAGCCTGGCTTCAAAGTATGGCCTTGAGTAAGACATTTCATAAAGCACTGTTCCAGTCCATTTCCAAATTGATAGGCTGCATATTTATCCTGCATTGGACTGGTGCTTCATCCAAAGAGGGAGTTTTGCATACTCATTTGCTAAATGTCATTTAATGTCAATAGAGAGCTTTTAGAAAAGAGGCACACGTTAACCTTGTCTCATTATACTGGCATTATTGATAATGATTTTTTTTGGCATAGGCCAAAAGAATTTTTAAAATAATGATTGTGTTAACAGAAACAATTAGATATGTTTGCATGACCTTGTCTTAAGGACACAAGGGTAAATGTCCTCCTGATTGTGACTCTATCAGCTGTTGTAGAAAAGTCCGCAGTAATTAATTTGCTGTCACATGTATCATGAAAAATTAATAAATGACCTTTTATCACAAATGTGTAATATTATAACTCAGTTTGTGTTAAGACTGTTCACTTCTAGTAAATGTTGTTGTTAATGTTGTTTAACATCGCATCAATAATTTTTCAGCTATTTACAAGAAAGCATCGTTATTATTATCAGTGAATAAATCTTGGAACAAATTTGTCCATGTGTGAGAAAGTGCCTTATAGTCTTTTGTATACTAGCCTACGTTTTAGGCAGACTTTTGGCAAGGTGATAGCCTCACTGATTCAATATGCCACAGACAATCATACTAATTCCCTTGTCAATTATCCTGACACCTTGTGCTAAACAAGACAATACTTTGTCTTCCTTATGAGGAACAGAGGCAGTAACTTCTTGTGAATGAATGAAGTTTTAAGTTCAAGTCAAAGATTACCTTTCTTATATCATTCCCATCTGTTATCAGTATGAAATTAAACATGTTACCATCATTAGCTTTAACTTTTTTTATTTTTTTTTTGAAAAGTTAAACTTTAATTTATCAAGGTCAATCACCTGCGTATATGGTGTATAAAATATTTGAAGAATGCTTGTATCTGTTTCTTAATCATATCTGTTCATTAAAATGTTCATATATTTTGCGATATTTTGATGGCGATAATCTAAATTGGCATGATACATTTTATCTTTGTAAACTGATAGCTTGTGTTTAGGTTATAAAAACTAAATTAAGGTACCATGTTACACAGTGTATTGACGTTGATCAACAAATTAGATCACAGCAGAGACAGACAGCAAAAATGTACCTTAGTGCAGTTTCCTGTGAACTTTTTTCACTCTGAGATAGATGCCTTGAGTTAAAACTTTCTTAAAATTGCATTCATTATCTGATGAACTCCCTTTCAATGTTATTCGGTATTTGATTAACTCCCTGTTAATGAAATTCAGTATTTGATTAACTCCCCTATAATGGCATTCATTATCTTATAAACTCCCTTATAATGGTATTCATTATCTGATGAACTCCCTTATAATGGCATTCGATATTTGATTAACTCCCTTATAATGGCTTTGATTAACTCCCTTATAATGGCATTCATTATCTGATGAATTACCTTATATTGCCATTCATTATCTGATGAAGTACCTTATATTGCCATTCATTATCTGATGAAGTACCTTATAGTAGCATTAATTATCAACTCCCTTATAATGCATCTAGAATCCTGCAAACTCCCTTATAATTTTATTTGGAAAGTATAAACATTACATTTGTAAAGAGGTAGCATTCCAGGAAACATTTGTCATAGGATTGTTGTGACTCATTGGCTGTTTTCATGTGTTATTCATTTATGGTATTTTACTTTTACAAATTTTCTTCTTCTTCATCAGAACTATTGGAACATTTACATTGAAACTTGACATGAATATTTATTTCTTGGCTAAAGGCCTTCCAAGTTTGCAAAACTGGTTGACCTTGACTTGTATTTAAAAGTTTGAAAGTAAAAGCTTTAAAATAGCTTCTTGTCATAAGTTGACTGGTCTTCGCATCAGATTATGAGTTTTCACAAATATTTTATGAGCTATATATATGAAATCTCATGTTATTACATTTTGTGAAAATTTACGAGATTTGTAGTAATTTATTATTGTATTGTCTACAAAATCTGATTTTTGCGGAAATTATTGTCTGAGGTCTTTAACTGGCTGTATATCATATATTCCAGTAATGATATTTATTTTGCATACTGGTAATTTGTGTAAATATTAATAAGGATACACAGTCTGTCTAGTATTGACCAATATATTGCCAAAGTGATGAAAGGCACTGAGACTTGTGATTGAATTTTTAAAGGCCATGGATTGGTGCACTATCCCGGCTATACATTATTTATCAGTGTGTTGCTTGTTGTCCATGCTGAAATTGTTGGGTTTTCTGCAGGTACTCTGGTTTTTTTGATTGGATCATCAGGGTGTATTTTAATTCATCTATATATTATTAAAGATACTTACTCAGAAATTCAGTGGTTTTTTCCTTGAACTTCTATTTCCTTGATTATAGCACCAATCTCAATCTGGCTGTGTGATAGTCATCCATGTGCTACTTCAGATGGCTATGTCCAAATTCTGTGAGTTTTCTCTAGGAACTCTGGTTTTTCAACCATTCCAACCTGACTATCTGGATATATGTGAAACAATCTTTACAAGGGTGTTAAATTATAATACTCCACTACCAATATGGTAGCTCAGTTGGTAGAGTGCTCACTTCATATGTGGGAGGTCGAGGGTTTGAACTCTTGCCAGGTCTGACCAAGACTTGAAAATTGGTAGTGACTGTTCTTTCTTTAAGTACTGGACATTTAAAAATGAAAGTCGCAGGGTCTCTTGGATGAGACCTTAAAAAACTGATGCCCCATGTCACAGCAGGTGTGGCATGTTAAAGAATCCTCTTTGCACATTGCCCTTAGTGCAAAGGTCAAAATTTCTGCCACTTCTCCTATAGCTGGTGACATGTCAATATAAGTGAAATTTTCTTGACTGGAACATAAAACATTATTAAATCAGTCAAGCAATCCATTACTCCACTCCAATCAGCTTGATGGCAGCATATGTGTATGTTTTTAAACCATTTGTTCTTACAATTATGAAAGTTATATATGGTAAATTCCTGAAATTATAAGTCAGAATGTGGAATTTTATACACACTAGAAGCAAAAGTTCAACACAATTTTGACAACAATTCTTGTATATTTCGATCCATTCCCAACTACTTTTGCTTTGGGGTTTATATTCATTACTGATATAATCGATAAAGCTTTGGTTCAAGAATAACTATATCTTCTAGCAGTTGTTCATCCATTTCAACATCATGTTTGTAAAATTTCCTTGGTTGATTTAACATAAACTCTCTATCATTTTGATCTCTTTATGTTTGAATGGATTTCACATGCTTTTTAATTCTAATGCATTATTTTTTCTCTAGAAGCATGATATTTTATACATTTTGTGTGATTTACTGCATGTGTTACAAATGTTTGTCTGATGCTGCTATGATGACTTCTGTAACTATGGTTTCCATTTTGTTTGTAGATGCATGAATTGATGATGTCACAACTAAGTCTTTATCAAGAAGAACTTGAGAAAGAAAATTTTCCCCCAGTAAGTTTTTTCTCCACTTTTTCAAAATGTTTCACTAACACTTCTTTTTATAAATAATTTTTCAGTTTTTTAATTTTTTTGTTGTCTTGAATTGCATCCAACTGTTACTGATAGAATGATCTTTGAAATATATATAGTATGTAATTCCCTATACAGTAAAACCATATTTAAATGTCCCTTGATAATTCTGAGACCTAATTATCAGTAGCCAAAGTGCAAGCTTAAAAACAAGTGCCTTTTCAATGACTGGGTTCGAACCCTGCTCTGACTTAATAGTCTAAAGTCCCAGCTTACAGATCACAGTGCCAGCTTACAGATCACAGTGCCAGCTTACAGATCACAGTACCCTTTCTCTGAGTGGGCCCAAATCCCTCTCTGGCATATTCTAATATGAGAAAGTTTGTCAGTTCCGGGTCCAGGTTTTACAATCAATACTTAACTAAGGTTATTCTCAACTTAAACTAAGCAAGTTTCAGTGATCTTTTTTTGAATTACTTATACACGTTTGTGATAAAACTTAATACAGATGTAACAAGCTTGAAGTAATCTTCATAATGAGACCTTCAATATTCCTGAATATCTGAACAATTAACAAAAAAAAATTTAAGATTTCAAATTTGCGAGATTAAAGTTAAGGAAAATCTTAGTTAAGGAATGATTTTGTAAAACCGGTACCTGTTGCTAAAGGTTTGTGGTTTTCTTCAGTTTCTTCCACAATTCTTGAACTGGCTGTCTTGATATAAGTGAAATAATCTTGACTGATGCATGAAACAATAATAAAATATCTCTTCTTTTCACTCTACATTATTGCCACTTTTATTGCCCCAAACTTCTATTTTATGTTTTTTCGTTATAAGCCACCCTAGATTTATTGTCATATCCTTTTATCATGTCAAACTCTGACTGAATAAATGGTGGTAATGAATCAAAGTCTTTACTGTATTATGATTGGTCATAATTTCATCTTTTGGTTTAACATGCAAATCTAAACTCAGTATTTCACATAGATTACATCTGATAATATACTAAAAATCTCAAACTAACTAATAATTTTTTGTTTCATGTTAAATGACCATATTGATCAGTTTGTGATTGCATGCCAGTTTTGATTTGCATGGATAACGATTGTATATTGCGTGTTAGTCCCATCAGCCATGTTCATGATTTATTTGAGGTTTAATGTAAAAAAATTTATCTTGCAGTAAGGTTTATTTTCTTATATATTTACAGGAAGAGCAGAAAGCACGATTAAAAGCAGAAAAAATTAGAATAGCATTAGAAAAAATAAAAGAAGCCAAAATTAGAAAGGTAATGGAAAAGTGTAGCACATAAAAAGTGTAGCATATAAAAAGTGTAGCATATTAAAGCTCTGACCTTTTTATTAAGTATAAACTGCAGAAAAACTTATATGCCATACTTCTGGTGTGAATGGCAATGTTATAATGGCATCTTGTAAGCATTTTAAGTGGTTATGATTAACAAAAGGTGCAGAATATTGTACTGATCCTTGTTTCCTAATCGTTTCTTAACTTGGATTTTCTTTAACTTTATTTTAAATCTGAATATTTTTGTAAGTTTTCAATATAAATTTGAAAAAAAAAATTTAAAGATTACTCTAAGAGTAATTTGAACTAAAATCAATATTTTGGTGTAATTTTGACCATCCATTTAATATTCTAACAGCTCAAATATAAACATTTTTCCTGGTTAGTTGATAATATTTTTTTTACTGTAAGATATTTTAAATGCAAACAATTTTAAAAAAAATCAATGATGTAATATTGAAAATTAATCTTGCAAAATCTAAAAATATTATTAATGATGTAAAAATGAATGTGATATTATCCTGAAATAACCATTTAAGCCACCTGAGGAGAAAATTTATCTCACCAAAACAACAAATGTGTATTGTTGGTAAATCTATTCATGTCAGTTGGTTTAATTCTAAAGATAAAATGGGGGGAAAAAAACTTTCTATAAATCATTAGTTTTGTGATTTATTGATCTGTAATAGGTCAGCGACTGGAGAGAATTTGTTAAGTTAAGCAATGACAGTCGCATATATTGGCAGACAATATAGGATTAGAATTGTACAAGACAATTATGCAATTTGTACGAAACAGACAATCCATTAACATCTTAGTGAAAATAGGCTTTGAATACTGTCTGTATGACCACAAAGTTATATTCATGCCTTAACATTTCCATGGCAATCCTATTTTTGTTACCGTCTGCTGTTTGACTAAGGTTTCGTTGTTATTACTTGGTGACTAAGGTTTCTTGTTATTTCTCTGTCTAAGGATTTGCAAATTGAATTTGCATTCATTCTTTTCAGTGAGTTTGTCTTGGAACTTATGCAATTAGGTGTAATTGAGGTAAAGAATCCTTGTATATTAGTCTAATACCTTCCCTGTAAAGTAGAAAACCAGAAACTAACAAAAGGTCCTTTTTTAAAGATATTTGTGTACAGATTATTCATTCTCTCGATTTCCTGATCAAGGTTTTTTTTGATTATGTCATTAATTTGTCTTATGTCTGGAATGTTACTGGTGCTTCTTGTTTAAGGAGTAAAGAGTAGCTGCCGATCATATTGATGTTGAAGATATTAGTTTTATGCATGAGTACTTGCAGGTGACCTCTTCCTTGCATACTGTAAATCGGAAAATGTTCGTGATTGTTTCATTTTTGCAATAATTTGAGGGTAAAGCTAGACGTGAATATAAAACTATTGCTAATATAAAACGTCAATATTATTTTGTGCTACCAGTCACCAGATTACATGAAATTTAATGTACTCAAATAGATGTCCCTGTTGTCTTTCACGAATATCAACTATCAGAAAAATTTCCCTATTTTCAGTATTATGACTTAAGCTTTCCAGTCGTTATAAAATGGACATGGAAAGTCAGGAATTCAAACCTTAAATTGGTCATACATAATACTTTTAAATT
The DNA here is from genome assembly GCA_029721355.1 of Tegillarca granosa. NCBI lineage: Eukaryota > Metazoa > Mollusca > Bivalvia > Arcoida > Arcidae > Tegillarca > Tegillarca granosa. The sequence continues at coordinate 24,427,624 of CM056608.1, forward strand.
TAAAATACTGCTTCCTCACCTAGCTGGGGCCTCGGTGGCTCATTGGTTTAAAGCGCTTGCTTACGGATCACAGCACCTCTCACAGCCTGGGTTCAAATCCCACTTGGGACAGATCCTAGCGTGAGAAAGTTTGTCAGTTCACTTGCCGAAGGTTGGGGGGTTTTTTCCCGGGCACTCTGGTTTCCTCCACCATTCCAGAACTGACTGCCTCGAAATAAGTGAAAGAATCTTGACTGGGACGTAAAAGACCATTACTCCACTCCTTATAAAATGGACATGGGAGGTTAGGGATCCAAACCCCAACTTGATCATACATAAGACTTTTAAATTTAAAATACCGCTTCCTCACCTAGCTGTCATCATTTAAGGGACAGAGTATCAACTGGTTCACCCAGTGTTAGGATTGTGTGACCTAGGGAGTGCTATGCTAGTCTGCTGCATATTGACTCCTTTGAGCTAGCACCTTAACATAAAAAGTTGCAAACAGAGTTTGCCCTAGTACATGGCAGACCATAAAATGCACTTACACAATTGTGCATGAAAATGAACCTCTTCTTAGAAGATTAATCCTTAGAGATTAATAACCTTGCTTTCAAGGCAAATAGCTGAAAATTGTTGAAGCAAGTATAGCAACATTACAACCAACCTTATAAAATGCAGTTTTTGCAGACAGTGGTTTCCCCAAAAAAAAAAAAAAAAAATCATGAAAGAAAAATAAGTCAGCTCTGATGGAAGAATTTCTTTTTTGGCATAAAACTTAAATATGGAGAAATCTCATGGTGACCTTTGGCTTTAACTGAAATTAAGCATATAAATGTTGTTTTTCTTGCAAGCGCTATAGTTAACTTTTAGGAAGTATCAAATATTTCTGTATCACCATCAGTGACATCTTGTGGAATCTGTATCATTTTTTTTTACAGTTGTTTGTTAGAGCCTTTGCTAAGGATGGAAGTAGTAAAAGTATCCTTGTGGACGAGAAGATGCTGATTGGTCAAGTGTGTACCATGTTGGCCGACAAAAACCATGTGCGAATTAACTCCAAATTAGCAGTGGTAGAACACATGCCTGATCTACATATGGGTAAGTATAGCTTGAAAAATCTACCAGATGTTGATTTATAAGGGATTCACTTGTTCTACATAAAAATTTTCAGAATTTGCTTACGAAGACTTAACAAAAAACGCTAAAATTTTACAGGGTGTAAAAAGATGTAATTTCAACACACCTACATCTGCTGGAGTTTTGACATAAAATACTTGTTCTATGCTGAGAAACATCTTTTACTTGTTTTTTCTGATTTTCTCTTGTGTTTTGTGACCTAAAATTCTGACATGGATGAGCCTAGAATACATTCTATACTTTTCATTATCAGTTGTATCATGTGACCTAAGATTCAGACATTGATGTCCGACATGATTTCAGCTTCAGCGCTGACATTTACTCTGTATGTTTTATATTTATCAGTTGATTAAACATAACACACTTCTACACTTTGTTCAAGTTTGTTTGATCTTTATTAATTAATCTAGTTCAACTGCGCGTACTTGTATTTTCTGAGTTTACATAGCTTTAATTTTAGATAATCAAAGTGTTTTCAGTTTTGTATAAAGAGGCTTGCTCTTAAAATTCCACAAATTTGGTTGTTGTGGTTTTGTTATTACAAGAAAATTTAGGCAGGTTTATAATACAGGGGTTTCATTATAGAGAGGTTCTACATAGATGCTCAATTTATACATGTTCTACAAGGATGTTCAGTTTTGACAGGTTCTACCAGGGTGGTCAGTTTTTACAGGTTCTACAAGGGTGGTCAGTTTTCACAGGTTCTACAAGTGTGTTGGGTTTTGACAGGTTCTACAAGGGTGTTCAGTTTGGACTGGTTCTAGAAAATTGTTCAGTTTAGATAGGTTTTGCAAGAATGTTCAGTTTTGACAGGTTCTGCAAAATGTTTAGTTAAGGCTGGTTCTGGATATTATCCTCATCAAAAGAGACGAGTTATATTGTGATTCTATAATATCGGAGATGATAATATCGTAGGTCTATTGTCTAGACGAGTTATATCAGATATATTAAGGTCACTGTGTTCTAGGAATATCAATGAATAGAAATAACCTGATTTACTTGTAACGAACCTAACTTTGTATTTCAAGGCCGTGGCATTCTGAAATTTTATAGAAAATATCAGTGTTTTTGTTATGACTAAATTAAATTTGCATACATGTATATATATATTTAGTCTAAGATTTGCATATTTTCTGTTCATAAATTTTTTTTTGTTTTTGAAATCTTAAATCAGTTCAAATCCAATTTAAATGAAAATGTTGAAAAATTTTACAGTCATGCATTGCTAATACAAAAGTTATCTCCCCTTTACCAGGGTTTAGATTACATGTATGCAAATCTAATTTGGTTTCGGTTTATTGTCCTGAAAATTCTTTATTGTAAATTTTAGTAGTCTTATCAGTCAAATAACTTTATGTAAATAACTGAAAAAATGTGTTAGATTTTGATTTATGGAAGGAATAAGAAATAATTGTATAGCTTTGACCAAGATCCAAGGCATCAAAAATAATTTGTCACGATACTACTTATTGTGGGTACAGTACAAGTAACAATTGTGTTTTTATTTGATGATTGTATACAATAAAATCCCAAATAGTCATTAGGGATTAAATTTCGCTATTTTAAACAACAAAATTAAATGTGATTTGATAATTTTTAGCTACTTAATTCCATGAAAAATTTTCTCCTGGCAGATTTTTTTTTTTTTTTTTTAAAAAAAAAAAAAAAAAAAAATTTTAAAAAGTAACAACGAAATTTTAACCCAAATGAATATTAATGATTCTAACAGTATTTATTTATTTCTAGAGAGATTATATATTTATTTATTTATTCAGAGAGAATATTAGAAGATCATGATTCATTAGTTGAAAACATGGTGATGTGGACGAGAGATTCTAAAAACAAGATTTTATTTGAAGAACGACAGGAAAAATTTGATCTCTTCAGATGTCCAGAGGTTGGTTTATCGCATTGATTTTCAGAAAAAAGAAAAATAAAACAATCTGTGTACACTGCCATCCTTAAATTCTATACAAATTTATTATTCCCTTATGGTCCTATTATAGTTGTCATGTCAGATTTGATTTGTAAAAATTGAAATATTGACATTCTTGCAGATTTAAAAGGGATATTTTAACTTAATGATCTAAATGATTTTTCTTGAAAAATAACTTTCTTTGATTTTTTTTTTTTTTTTAAGTTTTGAAGAAAAATTTAATAAAAGTAATAATCAAGGTAAATGCAGTATTTTAGATTAAAAAAAAGTATGTTGCTTAAGCAGAATTATCATTGGTTCATTTTATTTCATCAACAAGTTAGAAAGTAAAAATACATCAACTATTATTGTTAAAACAGGAAAGGCTAATTTATTTCTGTTCCTTAAATGTTTTGTCCATTATTTTTTTCACAAAGTTAGAAAGTTCTTTATGACCTGAAATGTCTGATTTTTCCTATTTCTCAAAAGTTTTGTCCATTTTGGAAACCAAAGCTATTGACTGGCCGTTATCTTTTAAGCATCCAAGGTAATTATTTAAATATTATTGTTTAAGTTACAGTTGTATATTATTTTAAAATGATTTAAAATATTGCATAAGTTATTGAAATAATCTTTTTTCCCTTTCAGAAATATTTATTGGTTGGTTCATCATCAGAAAAAGGTGCTTCATTGGATCCTGGACGAAGACAGAGACTTGTGCAGGTTCAATTTGATTCTCTCTCTCTCTCTCTCTCTCTCTCAGACTTAAGATTTCACGTTGTTTAAATATCTCAAGCCAAACTTTTGATTCATATTGGATACAATTTAAGTTTAATTGAGAGTAAAGTTTTATTGGCCAAGATATTTCACTAAAAATGTTTAAAAATTAAAATAATAAAATAATAATTATGATTAAAGTATCCAAAAATAAAATATTTGACAATTTACACAGGCTGTTAATGTTAAAATTGTGTTAGTATGAAATAAAATAAAAAACTATTTGTTAGTTGTCAGATTTTGATAAAGATATTTAATGAATAGTTATCAAGGTGATTGTGCCATAATTCTAATTGATATTTTATGTAAATGTAAATTTTTAAATATTGCTGGAGATTGGAAATTGGTAAATATCACAATACCTTTTATCTTATAAATATTTATTTTTAACAAATGGTTGATTGATGTAAGCAAACAATGAAAAATGAAATAATTTTGTAAACATGATAAGCGATAATGTAAGAACTTGATACTATTTTGTCTTCTTTGTTGATGATTGGGTTTCAGTACTTTCAGTTCTTTGATTATATTTTTTGTGTACAATAACACTTGAGATAAAAAGGAATGTAGAATGAAATGACAACAGTGTCTATTTACTGGTATTTGTGTGGATTATTGATTTCAGCTTTTACAGTAAAAATTCAATTGATACACATCATGTGTTTACATAATTGGCAAAACTGTTTGTTTAATAGATATCTTTTTTACAAAATATTGATTTATTCAAATGCTCTTTTTTTGCATTTAATATCAAACATATTGCCTATGGATTTTTTTGTGTAAAATTAAAAAGGACAAAATTGTACTTACCTTTCACAATAGAACTGTACAGATGTGTAAAAATTCCTTTACCATCAACACTGTTATACATACCCCCACCCCTTCCTCTGACAAAATGCACTACAGTAGCTCAGTTGGTAGAGTGGGAGGTCCATGGTTTGAAGCACTTGGCATTTAGAAATGAAAGTCACTGGGTTCTTTGGATGAGACCTTTAAAACTGTTTTTCCATGTCACGACAAGCAAAAGTCAAAATTTTTGTCACTTCACCTATAGCTGATGATGTCTCAATTTAAGTGAACTATTCTTGACTGGTACAAAAAAAAAAAAACAAACCAATAAATCAATAAATTTAAGTTCTCTGACAAAAATTTAGGGAAGTTTAAATGAATCACCTTATATCTCTATCAAGCACAGTTTGATATCTCATAATTTCAGCATTTTATGAATAGATTTTGAGCATACTTGAAAGAAATGTAAAGGAACTTTTTAAATAAGTTATGTTTCAAATTTAGGTGTGTAGGTCAAAGGTCAAGGTTGCAAGGTCAGACCTTACATTTTGACATAAAAATTTGTGTCTGCCACTTAACTTCCACATCTGTGGATTTGAATCAAACTTTGCACAAATATATATTGGGACAAGAAGAAAATGTCACTACCTACTGTAGGTAGGAAAAAATTTACTTGGCGATGTTGAAGACGGTAAAAGTGTTTTTCAAGAGACTGCTATAGTTTATGACTATTTTCAATTTACATTAATGCACAGCTATTTTTAAGCTTAATCGCCTAGATTTTTTTAGATTACTTGATCTAGGATTAGCTGTTAACTGTCTGTCTGTCATCTTCTGTATGTCTGATGTCATATTTGTGCATTACCTTTTAATCTTCTTTAAGACTATTACTTGTCCAAGTATTATAAATGTTGTTGAATTAGTATTCTTAGATAATAGACTCCTGGTTCTATTAAAATATATAAGGGCATGTCAGTTTTGGTGAAATATAAAAATTAAATCATAGGAAATTACAGATATCAGTTTCTTAGCTTTAACAAATGGTGAAAATCTAGTTTCTTAAATGCACAAAAGTTGACCATTTGACCAAGTGATTCAGAAATAACTACATAAAAGTTTGCTTTTTGACCAAGTGACTGAGAATTGACTGCCCAAACTTCAGGTCATTTGACCACACAAACAAGTAAATGTCAGCCATTTTTTCACACAAACTTGGAAATTACTGCTCAAATGTCAGCCGTTTCACCACACAGACAGACTTAGAAATGACTGCCCAAATGTCAGTGATGTCTGCCCATATGTCAGCCATTAAATCACACAAACAAGAAAATGAATGCCCAAATGTCAGCCATTTGACCTCATAAACTGAGAAATGACTGCCCAAACATCATTTCTTAGTTTGGCTGGATGACCAGACAAAATAAGAAATGACTGCCTAAATATCAGCCATTTGACCACACATACTCGGATTTGACTGCCCAAATGCCAGCCATTTGACCAGACAAAGTGAGAAAGACAGCCCAAATATCAGCCATTTCATCACACTTAAAATGACTGCCCAAATTTTAGTGATGACTTCCCAAATGTTAGCTGTTTGACCAAACAAACTAAGAAATGACTGCCCAAATATCAGCTGTTTGACCACACAAACTGAGAAATGACTGCCCAAATGTCAGCTGTTTGACCACACAAACTGAGAAATGACTCCACAAATATCAGCCATTTGACCACACAAAGAAAAGACTGAATTTCAGCCATTTGACTACACAAATTTAAAAAAAATCTTGTCTTGTTTGCACTTCTATTATAATTTTTTAAAATCAAACATTCCATAATGATTGTTTTGGTTTTTGTTTTTCTCGTAGGAATTTTTTAATGGTGGTGCACAGGTGCCGGAAGTGGAAGGTGTTTTATATCTGAAATCGGAGGGTAAAAAAGCGTGGAAAAAATTCTATTTTGTTTTACGTGCTTCAGGATTATACTACAATCCAAAAGGAAAAATAAGTAAGGTATGAATGGATAAAATTTGCATGTTACAAATTTAAATTCCTTAAAGGGAGATAACCCTGATTTGTTGTGATAGTTGAATGTTACATCAACTATTTTAATTTATTCACAAATGGATCAAGTTTATTTATCTCTGAGGAATAATTTTAGATTAAGTTGGTGTATACCTTATATCAGCAAGGGTTAATTGTGATATGTCGTGTACTAGTGTACCCTCTCGGCCACTTAATTTTGAAGTGCTAGCTCAAAAAGTCAGTATGCTGCTCACAAGCAAAGAGCTCTATACTCCATTTTTCTGACACCATAAAAACCAGTTGATACATTGTCATCTTCATGCTGAACTCTAGGTAAATTTGAAAGTTATATGTATGATTCAGCCAGGGTTTGAATCAATGACCTCTCTCTTTGAAGTGGACACTACCACTGAGCCACCAAGGCAGAAATCTTGGTTTGGAATATTTGACTTACTTGATAATTTTTTCGGCAGAATCTGATTAAATTGTTATCTAAACTTGTTGTATTTATTTTTCAGTCCTCAAAAGATCTGACTTGTCTGGTACAGTTTGACTTTGTGGATGTTTATCATGGATTGATGTGGAAGAAAAAATACCATTCACCAACAGATTATTGCTTTGCTCTGAAGGTATTATATATATTCTTTACTTCTGATTTATAAACATTTACTGCTTGGACATTTTAATTTATGAAATCAGGAATTTAATATGATTGGCTAGTTTTAAAATCTGATCCATTACCTGATGTCCCATGGAAAAAAAAGATGCTCCATTCCTAATGGACTACGATTGGGTTGGATTTGATTAATGGTATTTTAAACTCCATTTATGATTTTTTCAATTATATATTAATGCTGTCAGTTCAGAAATGGTAAAGCAGCACCTGGAGAAAACCACCTAACTTTGGCAATTAAAATGGAAAACTCTAGAACCCATCCAATAGGGATTGGAACCTAGATGGTAAGAGGTGCTGTGATCAATAAGCACTCGCTTTAGACCACTCTGCCAATGATTGAGGCTCCTTAATGGACCCAGGACAATTCTATAAAACCATGAGAAGAGATGTAGTTACTGATCTATAGTGTGTGGTGTATTCCTGTTGGAATATGATCACATAACACATATTTAGCTAATGCTGATTAAGTATGGGATAAAGTTAAGGGAGTGGCATGGAATAATTGTGTTTTACATTCTGATCAAGTTTCTTTCACTTTTATGGAGGTGATCAGTTCTGGGATGGTGGAAGAAACTTGAGTCCAAAGAAAACCACCTCCCTTCTGCAAGCCAAACTTTCTCTCACTAGATTCTGCCCAAGTGGGATTTGAACCTAATAAAATCAAGGGCAATACTAACAATGCTTGTTGGTATAATTCTTTAATTGATGATTGTAATTCTGATTTAATTTTAAATTCATATATTTTTTTTTTTATTTTAGCATCCACAAATTCAGAAAAAGGCTTCCAAATATATCCGATATTTTTGTGCAGAAAACAAAGCAGCATTAGATCAGTGGGTTATTGGTATACGGATAGCCAAGGTAATATTAGTAGAACACATCTATTTATAAAAACGTCTAAGTTCTCGTACACTTATAGTTAATGAATCACTTAATAAAACACCTTTTGACTCGAGATTCAAGGTCTTAGTGGGCTAGACATTTCATCAGTTAATCATAAAAGATAATGGTAATTTTAACATCACGTTTCAAAGATATTTCTCACATAGTGATTGGTTAACTTGCCAGGGTACATGAAACGGAATCAAGTACATCAACGTATGCTGTTTAGCAATACAAGGGAAGTAACTTGTACATCACAAAGACAAAGTTGAACAAATATGATGAAAATAATTTAAAGTCATGCAAATTAGGAAGTCATAGTTATAATGGCCAAACTTGTGGCTTCTGAAGGGTGATAGATTAAAATAATCTATCACTACTTGTGGTGTCAGATAGGGAAATCTCAACCAGAGTTCTAATATATCTGGTCCAGAACTAGGCTTGTCAAGGTCTGCACCAGATATATTAGAACGAGGGTTGAGATTTCCCTATCTGACACCATAAGTAGTGATTGATTCTATTTCTTGCACCACAAAATATACAAGTTCTATTAAAAATCAAAATTCAACATATGATGGAAGTGGCGTGTGAATACAAAAGACAGGAACAAGCGTGACATCATAATTCATATTGACATTACGTCATAAAAAAATTAATGTAATATGAAATAAACTTGTTATTGATTTAGAAAGAAAAGGTTTTAAAATTACATTTTAAATTTAAACTGTAGTATTACCTGTTCCGTTTATTTGTTTATGCGAATGTATGCCAGATTCTTGGGTTTAAAGCCGTTCTCAAAGTATCTGTACACCTCTGATTTCATTGATAAATCTTCACGGGAAAAAGAGCGTGTAAGCTATCTTGTACAGGGGGGTGCAAGATTGAAATATCTTGCACCACTCTTTATATGGAGATGTCTATCTGGGATGCAAGATTGAAATATCTTGCACCACTCTTTATATGGAGATGTCTATCTGGGATGCAAGAAGGAAATATCTTGCACCACTCTTTATATGGAGATGTCTATCTGGGGTGCAAGAAGGAAATATCTTGCACCACTCTTTATATGGAGATGTCTATCTGGGGTGCAAGAGGGAAATATCTTGCACCACTCTTTATATGTAGATGTCTATCTGGGATGCAAGAAGGAAATATCTTGCACCACTCTTTATATGGAGATGTCTATCTGGGATGCAAGATTGAAATATTTTGCACCACTCTTTATATGGAGATGTCTATCTGGGGTGCAAGAAGGAAATATTTTGCACCACTCTTTATATGTAGATGTCTATCTGGGGTGCAAGAAGGAAATATCTTGCACCACTCTTTATATGTAGATGTCTATCTGGGATGCAAGATTGAAATATTTTGCACCACTCTTTATATGGAGATGTCTATCTGGGGTGCAAGAAGGAAATATCTTGCACCACTCTTTATATGTAGATGTCTATCTGGGATGCAAGATTGAAATATTTTGCACCACTCTTTATATGGAGATGTCTATCTGGGGTGCAAGAAGGAAATATCTTGCACCACTCTTTATATGTAGATGTCTATCTGGGGTGCAAGAAATTTTTCTCTGTGGCTCGGGTATCTTCGTCTTTAAGAGGGTGCTTGAGACTTTAGAACTAACAAATATCTTTCTAAGATAGGCTACTTTATACTTTAAATAGTCAGTTTAAATTATTCGGACCAGTTTCATTGTAAAGTCAGTAATTTTGTTTTCCCCAAAAATACTACTGATTTGAGGTAGTTTTTCCTTGGGGAAATATTGCTTAGAATTTACCAAATCGACCACTAAAATTTCCAAATAATAATTATAGAAAAACGAAATTCATACAAATTTTTAAAATCCAATAGTCTAGTATGTCCTTAACCACTAAAATAAAATACCTACCGTATATCTCCGTAGATAAGTCGCAACTTTTATACAAAATTTAAACCTTTGAAAACTTGATGCGACTTATCTAGCGGTCATTAAAATATTTTGAAAATGTGACTCGATTTTTGGAGGCGTTTCAGAAGTAGAGATTGGCAATAAATTCAATTAAATATACGGTAACAAAAAGTAATGAAGGCATGCATTTTTTGCCGAGATGTCACGTGTAAAGAAGTAGCTGTTGATTAAGAAGTTACCGTAAATTTCCACAAAAGACGGTTTATTTTACCTTAAAATTTATTTTTTGAGAAGGGTGGGGGTCGTCTTACACGACGGTACATAACTAAGAGGTTGAAATTCTTGAGAAAAAGTCCACACACGATCGTCATGTCCGCCATCTTTGTTTAAAGTTTTTGTATATTGCAGAGATATATTTTACAGATTCATAACATACAAGAAACGCGAATTGAAATTTTTGTAGTTTTGTATGTTTATTGATCTTTTAATAAAATAAAGTTATAATAAATAATTAGATAAGAAATAAAAAGAAATCATCAAGGTTTCGGTAAGTACAGTAATCAAGGAGGAGGTAAAGATTCTGTACAATATTTTATTCTTTTCGTTTACTTTTAATAACAATCTAGAAATAACATAAACCACACTTTTGTCTGCTTCACGGCAATATGTTCCAAATATCAAGGTTCCTGTCTTCAACAGCTGATTGATAATCCAATAAACACATTACGGATTTTTTAAAAATGTAGTTTTGTTGAATTTATTTAAAAACAAAACAGATATAATGTAGATGTCTGTAATTGGAAAATGATGCAATCTGGAAATTCTAATTTTCTTGCTGCGACTTATCTATGCGACATTAAGAAAATGCTGGATCAGAAGTCCCAAAGTGGGGGGTGCGACTTATCTACTGGGGCGACCTATACACGAGAATATACGGTATGCTATAAGAATCATAGCTAGCTATTGTAAGCATGTAATAAATAGTTTGCTATTTATTCAAAAACTTCCCCATTTTAAAAATTTTGTATTTTTCCTAATTTAAAATATAGAAGGTAGTAATTGAAAAAGGTGAGAAAATCACTTATAGACATGTGTTAAAGATAATGCAGATGGCTGATTGGCTGGCATTTTTTCTAAACCGTAGGTAACTGGATTAAATTTCTTTAACGATTAGGTTATGAAAATTTTTATATAAAAAAAATAGTTCCCATTTTATTATTCGCTGTTTCTATGAAAACTTTTCATCTCTATAAATTAGCTTTTTTTTCAAATAAAAAAATCAGTAAATAAGGAAATTAAGTATTTTCATTATAAAATATTTTTGAAACAGTTTTTTTCATGAGAGCTCTTTACTATAGTTTCTTTTTCCTGGATGCTTTCAGTGTTAAGATCTGAGGCCAAACAAAATTAATGTTCTGTTTTTGATGTTTTAAAATTGCCTGCTGTTTTGGATCGTTAACTTCCTAAAAATGCACCATTTTGCTTCACATCTAAATTTAATGCAATGCAAAAAAATTAACTCTTTAAACTGAGTCTTAGGTAAAATCAATCATGAAATTAAGAGTAAAAATTCAAATAATATTAATGATAATAAACCCATTCTTTTTTGGCTTTTAGAATAGTGACCAGATTTGATTCCCCTTTTACTCAATTAAAGTATCACTGATTCAGTTGAACCATGGTCAGTCAGTCACAAGTAACTGATTTTTACAAAGAGGTTCAATTTATTACTTTCTTTTATAGAAATGTTTATCTGTAAATTTATTTCCTCTGACTGAGTTTAAACCAATTTTGATTTCAGAGATTCAGATTCAGAAAATTAAATTTCTTTAGCCTAAAATGTTAGAATTTCATGTTTATGATTTATGAAACTATTTAGTAATTAGTTATATATAAACATGTATATATATATATATATATATATATATTTATTTTTTTTTTCCAGTATGGTAGACAATTACTGAGGAACTATGAGCAACTCCAGAGACAGATTGCATCATGGGATACTCGTGATATTAGAAGTAGTGTTTCTGATGAGGATTGTTTTGCTGAAAGTATTGAATTTAATCCCGATGGAAATTTATCAGACAGCAGGTTATCAATGCCGGAACCAGGATCCCGACATTCTGTAGTTTGTGTAAAAAATTCGACGTTAATACGTAATAGTTCTAGCAGTGACACAACAATCACAGAAAATTCTGATGAAATCGTCTGTTTAGAAGTGACAGCCCATCATTCTCGACAATCTTCTCTATCAAGCCAGCAATCAATGGATAGCATAGCCGGTGGACAGGTGGCTAGTGGCCAAAAAGCGCCTGTTAAACGTGTTTCATTCAGCAATACTCATAGTGTTATAAATGACTCAGGTGAGGAACTGGTACCATTAAAACATCGGGATTCTATCACTAGTGCTTCCACGGATTCTAGTGAAGATTCAACCTCTAGTGGGGAAAGTAGACAAAGTTTTACATCTCATAGAGGAAGATTAAAAGCGAAAATACCTGTAACCACGGAAACAACGCGTCAAATATCTGGAATGTATCAACAATCAATGGAAACTAGTAGCATTTCTTCCTGTGATTCAGGACACAGTTATGACAGAAAATCTTCACTGACGAGTCCAATTCATTCTCAAAGTTATAATGATAAGGAGAGAAGGAAATCTGCACCAGTCTTGCATTCTGGTGGCAGCAGAGAAAGTCGACATGAAAGGAAGAGTTCTGATACCGCAAGAGAATCTAAAACATTATCCCAGGCAATTAGCGCTAGTGTTTGTGATCCACAGAGTACAAAGGTGTCATCAGTGCAATCCCCCCAACCCAGTAGCAAGTCCCCGTTATCACCTCCACCTGTGAAATCCCCACCACAACAACCAGCCCCAATCCCTACACAATCTAGTCAGAAATCAATTATACCCCTACCCACATCTCCACCCCCCGTGTCAAGGGAACGGGCCCTGTCGCCTCCGCCACTGCCACATGTCCCTCCCAACATCACCCCAGAGCCAAAAGTTGAACCTGTTAAAACTAATCAAGTACCTGTTCATCCTGGTCCAAGTGAGGTTTTGTCTCAGAGAGAGAGGTTACGAACTCCACCCCCTCCACCGCCACACTCACATCACAATGCATATCCTGTCCCACCCCCAGTGGCTGCCAAACCTGCAAAACCAACCCCTAAAATAGAAACATACAATGCCATGCCACCTCTTCCACCTCCTGAGGACAAATCTCCTCCTCCCCCAATGCCACCCCCAGGACAAGTCACAAAGCCCCCATCACCTAGTTCTCTTTCATTATCACATCCTAGCTCCAAGTTGCCGCCTCCACCCCCTGTTCGGGCACAAGGTTCTGTAGCACCAACTATGCCTTTACCCACTCCCCCTGTGCATTCACAGAGTCCAGGTAATTCCAGTAATACAGATTCATCTCCATCTACTCCTAAGGGAATGATTCCAATGCCTCCTCCTATGCCATTACTACAGAACCAGTATGTTGGTGAACAGTCCCCAGCAAGTGGCCATGTTAGGCGATCATCAAAAACAGGTTCTGATACTGGTTCTCCAGCAAAAGGTCCAGTTCCTGTGGCACCACCTTCAGCTCCTGGTATGAATCACATGGTTACATCCCCAACTTCAAAAATTCCAAAACATATACCACCCTCAGTATCAATGCCTAATGAACAAATGCTGTGTTCACCTACAGGGAGAAATCCCACCTCCCCAACAGTTATGTCCCCAGTGCCACCTCATACATATTATGTTGGAGGTGGACAGTGCTCTGTGGTAGCTCCTCCTCCCCAATGTGGTTATCCAATGGAAATGTATGATCAAATAAGAGTGAGACCTGGCCCACAGGCCAGAACAAATAACAAATCATCTAACAAGTGTAGTTCAGCAGCAGGAACAGTTAGAGGACATGTTAAACAATCTTCAGGTGATTACAACAGTAGTGCTAATATTCATTCAATACAAAAACCATCATTTTCTAATGAAGCAGAGACTGATAATACCTATGCACAAGGACCACTGCCATTTCTGGCGGAATTATCAAAAAGAACTCATGTTGGTCGTGGATCAAATGGTAAAATCCCCCCTGCAACATTACCTAAACCTCTAGAAGGAGGAGGAGGACATAAATCTCAAAACTCCCATGGTGCTTTGCAGGTTCAGCATGGAGTTGTCTCCCCTAATGGACCAATTCCTTCAAAATCACATTCAAGTTCAAAAAAGAGTATTTCTGATGGTAGAAAATTACTACCACCACCACCACCAAAACGTAGTGAAAGTACAAGACTCTCAGCAGAGGTTAAAAATACAACTTATGAAACATTAGTGCCAAAAAGTGACAAAGACCCTATTTACGAAACCTTTGATGAATGTGATGTATTTTTAGACGTGAATGATTTACCGCCCCCTCCCCCAGAACTGCTGATGGGATTATCAGGGAGTGGTGCAGATCAAGTGGTGCCAACGAAAAAAGGTAAACCACCACCAGCACCACCAAAACGTAGCCATGATACTCACCTAACATCTCAGTGACATTAAAGTGACATTATTATTTAAACACATCATCATCATGCATCTTCAACGGCAGAGAGAGAAATATATTATACTGATAAATGTCTTAGTTTAGAAAAATTCTATGAAATAGTTTAAGAAAATATGTAGGAGAGAAAAAATATATATATATATCATAGCTTAAAACTTGTTATTTGTGAATAAATACAATGAAGTTCTGGTGGTAAATGTTTTAATATATTATATAAATATATATGTAATAATTATATGTATTATCAATGCAAAATTTTCGCAAATTATGATATTTTTTAAATAATTGGTACCAAATCTGTATTATGCATATGCACAACAAAAATTGAGACAAACTGCCAAAGTCTGTTCGTGACCAAAGGGAGATAACTTTTGATCAGTATAAATGTCAAAATAAGAGAAAAATATTATTGTTTAAAAACAACTATTCTTACTGTGTGAATTTTGCATTTAAATGTGAATATTGATGAGCATGCATTTCATATGTGAGAGAATTTTTCAGAATTCCATTATGGATATTTTAAGGATTCCAGGATGGAAATATTTAGGATTCTTTCATGATGGGAATATTTAGGATTCTTCCATGATGGAAATATTTAGGATTCTTCCATGATGGAAATATTTAGGATTCCAATATAATATTGTTAGGGATTCCAGTGTGGAAATGTTAGAAAATATGAATAGCATTCCTTGGTAATCCAAAGAAATTTGTAAATCTAATTATAAAAACTGTTAGCAATGTGGCTCTGTTGATCTCTTCCTGATCCTAGGAAATGATTTTTTAAAAACTATACATGATCTAGTTTCACAATTATTTCGAAACTCAGGATTATTTTTCTTAAATTCAAGAAATTGTATCCATCTTTAATGGATGGTGCATTGATTGCAATTTGTACAGGTATGATATACTCATTTAGTCCTTAGATAAAAAAATACAGGCATGTTAAATTTATCAAGTGAAATCAGATAAAAGTTACAGGTATTGAAAGATTATTAAGTGAAAAAAATTAGATTAAAAAGTACAGGTGTGGTCAGTTTATTAAGTTAAGCCATCAGGTAAAAAAAAGTACAATTATATAATGATGTGTCAATCTTTCGTATAAATGTCAAAATTTCCAATTAATGGAAAATCTAAGTGAAGAAATGATTTTGAAACTGGAAAGTGGCTTGTAATTTTTGACAAGAATCAAACACAATATGTAAATTAGGTATATATATATGTATATATATAAAAACTAGTCAAAATTTTCTTTGTTAAATATAGCAGTGATCTTATTTTATTTTATATCTTTGTTTTCTGTTAATTTAAAGTTTGTTAAGTAAGTCATATATTTTCTAAGGTTGCTGTCTGGTAACCAATAACTCAGAAATTTTCAAAATTTATTGTAATATTATACGGATGCAAATGGCTATTGGTTTTTGGAAGAAGCTGGCAATAGACTGCAATACGGTCTTTTCCTTAATGACCAACTCAGTGGCTCAGTGAAGGAATGTCTGCCTTGAGAGTAGGAGGCCTTGGGTTGAAACTGTTGCAGGGTCATATATATAAAACTTTAAAATTTGTGATTCTGCTGTTTCACATGGCATCCTGCATTAGAAGGACAGAGTATTACCGTAACTGGTTTAGCTGGTGCCAGGATAATGTGACTGGGAGAGTGGTATACTTGTCTGTGGCATAATGTCTTTGTGAGCTAGCAGTTTAAAGTTCCCCAGAGTGAGCACTAGTTAGTACAAGATAGACCATGAAGCACACTTGCACATTACAAGCATGCACAACTTGTTTTTACATTATATATACATAAGCGATTAATAACTTTGATTCATTTTGAATAGTAGAAAATTGTTGATGCGCTGATTAACAACATTTCAACCAACCAACCAAGCAACTAAAGCGGTAGTTTGGTAGGGTGTTTTTCACGGTGTAAAAGTTTGTGTTTTTAAAATGTGAAAGTGTCTAATATTTATGCATCAAATGATAAATGATTTGGCACAACATGCATATGAGGCATACAATTTACACTAAGATTGACAAATTTTTTTTTACAAGGTATCAAAAGTGATCTAGGTCTTTATATTTCCCATTAATTTTAATTTATTGGAAATCTTTTTACTAGTATATAAATTTGGTACATTACTTAAAATATATGAGTTTTTAGGAATATTACAAACTTTAATCTGTTAAACACAGTAAAATACATTAGCATTCTGTCATTCCAAATAACCGCCACAAAAATCTGGTTTAAAAACAAAGCAGGATTACTAAACTAAAGATTTTTTTTTCAAAAAACGGTCTTTCTAGCAACATCTCTGCTTGGGGCAGCCAAGCTATGTGCTGTGGTCAAAACTGTTTGAAAGTCTGTAAAATATTGAAATTTTCTGAAATATGGTTAGCAGACAGTAATAAAATAATATTCTGTAACCATGGAGATATAAAATGAGAAAATTATAGATTTTATTATTTCCCCCAAAATTTTATGAAGAGAACTACATAGTTAGAAACGATTAAGTGGACATCGTTAAACCAGAAATATACACGAAGGTAGAATGTGCAAATATTCACTGGTTAACTGCAAATATACTCGTAATCAGTGATTGTATCTAGATGAAAATGTAAAACTTTGTTTGTGCAAGGACAAAGAGAAAAGATTATGTATTTAGGGAAAAGAATTTTAGAAAGAAAATGGTGAAAATGTATAACACAAATACCAGTTAAATTTTGATGTGCCAGATGGTCACATTTTGGAAATTCATTCCTCATAACTTACTCCGTTGTGGATATTTCTGATAATCTTTGTACCTTAATCCTAAAATAGTGCTACGATAACCATGCAGATTGATTAAGTTACACAAACCATATATTAGTCAATCTTGTATGAGTACTTGATGTTTATTTGTGAGTGAGAAGTTTTAGATTTATTAATCATCTTGTGTCATTTGATTGGCAAATTTCTGGATTAATGGAGTTTATATAATCAATAAATAAGAATGTGGTTTATAAGAAATCTTTGAAATATTTGTGTGTCTTAAATATCAGAAATCTACTTTTTAGTATATATTAATTAGTTAATCCTCGGAGATAAAAAAATGTGATTATAGTATATATTAATTAGTTAATCCTAGAGATAAAAATATGTGATGATTAAGTTAATCTTTAATGATGAAAATAGGTGATGATTTAAGTAGATCTTTAGTGACGAAAATATGTGATGACTATTGAATAGTTTAATCAATCAACAATGATGACTTCATCGTTCGTTATATTTGTATTCATTAAAACTTTGGTGCAATATTTTTACATCTTTATTCTGTATTTACCGGTATAAATTAAATTGTGCTATTTGTTTATTTTGACAGCTTTTTTATAATGTCGTATTTAGTGCCACTAACAAATATCATAAAGATCCGTTTTAACATTATCTCATTTTATTTTCGCATCAATTAATTTTTGCAAGTATTTAATTTTTCTCATTTTTTTAAAAATCAATTTCAGGAAGAAGTAGATTAATTTATTTTTTACATCTAAGAGTTCAAAATGAGGAGAGTTTTTAGCTTATTTTAGATTAAAATGTTATCATAGAACTGTAGAATTATGGCATGAAAGTTGTAATTTATTGCATAACTGATCATATCTTTCATATCGTACTCATAAATTTCAGAGGTACTACTTCCCAATTACAAAAATTAACTCAACAAGTCGATCAGGATTGTCATTGGCTGAACCACAACCTGAACCAAAAATGGCCTGGCAATCTTAATGCTTCTTATATATTTCCATGCAAATTGGAAAAACTTAGCAGGTTTTTTTCAAATGAATAAAAAACTGGAAAAAAAATGTTTTACTGATACTAAGACTCCAGATTTGTACACAAGGTTTACCTGAAGTTAATTGGTGTTATCATTAGTGAATGTGTTTCCTATACACAACAGAAAATCGAACTCTGATTAACTAAATGTAAAATCTATGTACAATGAATGACTTTCCACTAACATTCTTTGATAAATTCACCTTTGAAAACCAAACACCTTTATATTCGACCTAAAACTATTGTTTTATGGTGTGATTGGTTTAGACTGGGTCAGACTTTTACCATTTATCATGCCCCTTGCATGCAATAACCATTATGTAGGGGCACAGACCATGTGAAGATGATGACCCAATGTATGTGTAATGGGCATTCCTGCATTTGTCTATGGTATTCTTGTGTAAATTATCACAACCTTATCAATTGTATGCACCAATTTAAATGTTTATGTAATATCTTTTAAATCTTTTTATATTCCTGTTTTACATATCCTTTTTATGAGTTTTTTTAAAAATGATTTAAATATACATGGGTTTTATTAATTTTATTTGAAAGAAAAATTGAGCTGATTTGGGACAAATTTGACAAATCATATCTCCACCATTTTGATCTGTTTGTTTGAACTTTGAACCCTGACCTCAGTTTCACAAGCATTCCTCATCTAAGATTTTTTTAAACTAGAATTGAGCATTTTCGGTATCTCTTATGGAACTACAAAATTAATTTTTTTTTTTTTTTGACAAAATTAATTATAGATGTTATGAGCTTAAATTAAAAATAACTTTAAAATGACACTTGAAATTCCTGAATATTTTAACAAATAACAAAACTATTAAGATTTCAAATTACCAGTAACTAGATTTAAGCTAGCATAAAAATTAGTTAGGGAACCATTGTGAAACTGGAGCCAGTTATATTTATGCATGGATATATTATTTCTGTCTGTTATACATGTATATGGATTTTCATAATATTATTATATAAAGTATAGAGTCAATAATATGATTCATGCAAATATTAAATATCAGCAGATCTCCTATGTAGATATGAATTGTCAAATGCTTTTTTTTAACTGTTAAATGTATATGATATTTTTTATGAATTTAATTTTTTTAAACCAAAATCCATAATTTACAATTTACAATCTCTCTCTCTCTCTCTCTCTCTCTCTCTCTCTCTCTCTCTCAACTGCATATATTATTTTAACATATTATTATTGTTTAAGTTTATCTTAAGACTGTTTAAAATAATTTTAATTTACTAAGAATTTTTTCTAAGATTTTTGAAGACAAACTATTATGATGTATTGTTATCTTGCAACACAGATATAAATTCACTCTCAAAGACCTGACATCTACTCTGTCATTTACTACAGCAGTTTAAATCCATGTGCACCTACCGGTATATTAAAACATGACCTGACTGTCAAATATTTCTTAAAATAATTATATTTATTTCAGAATTATTAATTATCTAATTAAAATCTTATTCCTAAAAACCCACACACATGGTGTGGTCTTATCAGAATTATATTTATTTCAAAATTATTAATTAATTAAAATGATGATAATCTTTATATAATTTAATTTGCTAAATTTAAACAAAATTAATTTAACCTCTATATAAAGACCAGGCATGTAATAGACTAACTAGTGTCTCCATGGCCATATTTTATTATATTTGGACCTCTATTTGAAGCATATTGGTTTATAAGATGTACATTTCTTAGGTTCTCTTTGTGGTCTTTATATACAGGTTTTACTGATTATAACTCTTCATTTTGACAGGTGTAACTGTATAAATATTTTCGTGAGTGCGTGTGTGTGTAAAAAATTTTATTTTATTTTCCAAGATAAATATATAGAATCTATATAAAGAGGAAGTTAACGCTTTATTATTACCGTAAAATTACCGTAATTATTATTATAAATGTATTATTGTAAGTGTCTGCTTGTTCAGAATGAGTTGTGCATTATTGTCATTGGTTCAGTTTTTTTTCTATAAATAGAAGTTATGAACTTCAATCTCATTGTGTCGACATTAAATTAGAACATGTACAAGGGAATCGCAAAAATAAAACATTGCAGATTTCAATAACTTAAAAATGTCTTGTGTTTTGTATATTAACTCTATAACAGGTGGTATGCATAAAGGGTAAAGAGGTGTTGTACATTAACCACAGAATGGGCAATAAACACGTAGAGTGAGGTGTTCCGAGATGTTGTACTAGCGAAATGCATGGAAAGTGAGTGTTCTAAGTTGCTGTATATTAACTTTAGAATTTAACTGGAGGTGTTGTTGTTAATTAAATGTAGAACGTGCGATATGCATTAAGAATGAAGTGTTCCGAAGTGTTGCATATTAATTGTAGAACCAGCGATGAACATGGAAATAGTGTTCTGAGATGCTGTTTATTAAATGCAGAACGGGCAGTAAACATGGAAATGAAGTGTTCTGAGATCCTGTATATTAACTTTAGAACATGCAACATGCATCATTTGAGAGTTAAGTTTCTGACATCTTTTTTTTTTAACCGTGATTCCGTGAAATAACTGAAATGCATAGTGTTCTGAGATGTTATATTTGAACTGTAGACCGGGGGATATGTATTGTGAAGTGTTCCGTGGTGTTGTATATAAATGTAGAACGAGTGATTTGCATAAAGAGTTAAGTGTTTCAATGTACTGTATATAAGCGGTAGAACGTAATAAACATGGAGAGTGAAGTGTTCGATCGTGTTGCATATTATGGCGATAAAAATGGAAGGGAAGTGCTCCGAGGTGATATATATGCATTAAGAGTGAAGTGTTCAGAAGTGCCGTATAAGTGTAGAACGATTGAAATCACGGAGGGTGGAGTGTCGGGAGATGCTGTATATTAAAAATAGAACAGGTGATATGCATGGAGAATGAATTGATTCTAGTTCTATATTAATCATAGAACCAAGGATACGCAGAGTGATGTGTTCTAAAGCGCTGTATAATGACTGTAGAACTGGTGTAATCACGGATGGGGGAGTGTCGGGAGATGCTGTATATTAAAAGTAGAACAGGTGATATGCATGGAGAGTGAATTGTTGTGTGTATTAATCGTATAATCGGGGAAAAAAGCACTCCGAAGCCCTGTGTATTACCTGTGGAACATTGGTTTAATGGTTTGGTTGGTTGTAATGTTGTTTAACATCGCATCAGTAAATTTCAGCTATTTTGCGACGAGGACAAGTTTATAAATTTCTAAAAATATTTAATTTCGTAAAAGTGATCAATTCAGTTAACGTCGGGAGCACTATTTAGCTACTTGTTTACCTTTGTACTTTTGCTACTATCTTGGCGTTTTTGGAACATATTTTAATGCAAACATCAACATTAATTTTTGATGTTTTGAAGCATTGTTTTTTATCCTGTTTGAAACCATGTTCAAAGGTCCGAGTCAAGACTCACCAGAAGGAATAAGCTTTTAATTGCTATATCTTGAATATACATATATTTTTTTTTAATCATGAATAATCTTCAGTACGAGGGCAAGCGTAAAATTTAAGGTCATGACTTTTATTTAACTTGTGTGAATTTTATTCCATTTAAATTATTCTTTCTTTGCAGATTTTACTTTTTGAAATGTTATTTTGTTACACCAACCCAAGGTCAAAGGTCAATGTTGCGACCACATTCTTTTTATTTAAGTTTCACTTCAATATTATCTTGCAATGAGGGCCTGGATGGCGCAGTAGTCTAACGCGTGGTACCTCTGATCAATTTGGTTCGATCCCCGCGAGAATGTTTGTCATGGTCAGTTAGCTTGACGGGTTTATTTCTGGGCACTCCGGTTTCCTTTACCATCCTAGAACTGACCGCCTCGATATAAGTCAAAGCATCTTGACAGGTCCTAAATCTTAATGGCATCGGGGTCAAAAGGTAAATTTAGACAAAAACTGCCAAGAGTACAACCGGAAAAGGAAATTTCAAATTACAATTATAAAGTAATATGGTGTCTGTTAAATATTTTAGGACATTTTAATACAACAGTATGTGCAAAATAATATATATATATATATATATATATATATATATATATATATATATATATATATATATATATATATATAATAATAATAATAATAATAATAATGTAATCCATTTGTCCTCCTCATATGTCAGATACACCTGTTATATATGTACAGCATGTTATCAACCGGATAACAATATATGACATATCATTAAATCATAAATTAAAAGTTTTGTTAAGTGCATTATACTATATGTCCTGTGATATCAATCTAGACGTCACATTTGCTATCCGTCTGATCGTCAGGATTAAGGCCATTCCAAGGCATGTTTATGTTTCTACATCCACTGGTACTCGTATGTTGTTTTGCATGCTTAAAACGAGTCACACCATTACAGAATGAAAATTAAATAGAAATTATTGTTGAAGACATCATATGCTAAAAGTCAGCGTTGAAAATATTATTTCTCACATTTTTAAAAAAGTAATTATTTCCAAAAATTAAAAAAGAAAAATTATATATTGCAACATCGCATTGTAACCGATGTGACTGACTTAAGTGTTTCTACTCGTTCGCAATCAAGCCGATTTTATGTGTGGAGTACAAGGAAAGTTCATATCTTGAAGACAGAATTAAGATTAAAGGTTAATTTTTTTACTATAAAACTTTTTTTCGGAATAAACCCCAAATTTGTTGCGGTAAAAATGGTACTCTGAAATAACCAAGAAACATTGCTTGTGATGTTCGAGTGTATATTTTGCGCGAACTCCGCGGCTTTTTGTTAAGGTGCTAGCTTATTATGTATAATGCAGGCAAGCAAGCCACTCCCAGAGTCACATTATCCAGATATCGAGTGAACCAGTCGATACTCTGCCAAGTTATCTTAATGCCGAGCATCAGCTAGGCGAGGGAGCTGTGTCTCCAAACTTAAAGACTTATGTATGGCTCGATCGGGGTTCGAACTCCTGACTTCCCGCTCTCGAGGGGTTGACGCTCTACCACTAAGCAACCGTGGCGGTACTGAAAAAGTTGTGACTTGCTTATTTAATAGTGACCCATAGAACAAAGATTTTAACATAGTGAGCCAACAATCCTGCAACCGTTATCAGCCCGGAGACGATTATACCTAGGAATGGCCTTTTTAGTTTTTACATTCTATCTAAGGCTTCCGGTTATAAATTTATAACCGTCCATATGGTACAACGGGTAAATACAGGTGTCTGAAAGCTAACATCGTTATCAGCGTGGTAGTGGTTTCATACACGTGTGTGCTCGATTTGATATATTATTTTCTGTCACTTCCTGTTACAAGTACATAACTCTTACTATTGTCAATTGCATATTTCGGTATATTTCAGTTTCATTTGATAAAATAAAGGAGGGGGAGGGAAGAATCAACCACTATCAAAAAAAAAAAAAAATGAAATTGTAAGACAAATCTAATTATATTCCAGGATAAATAATTCAATAAAAAGAAATTCTAGATTGAAACAATTTAGCAATGAAGAAATACATGGTATCACTTCACTTCTTACGCAGCGGCACTTCAGCAGTGAAACAGATCTCACTATATCCTTGCATATACTATTCTAATTCTTTCATTTTTCCATAACAAATAAAAAATAAGTAATTTCAACTCTAGACAAGCATTTTTTAAATTCACATTTTATAGTTCAACGATAAGCAAGTCCGTTCAGTTCAAACGGTTACATGACATACCACTTAGTCTCTTTATTCTACACGAATAAATATAAAGCCGCTAAATAAGACAACACACATTTATGATATCATTATTATTATTACAGTAATGTCCAGGAGACACTTTTGCAAAAGATGCTATTTTGAAGAACACTTCAAGCTTGTAACATCTGTATTTAGATCTATCACACATTTTTATTTGTAATTTAAAGAGAGGTTACCAACATTTGCTAAATTTTGTTAAGGAAATCTTAGTTCAGGAGCGATTGTGAAACTCGGGTCTGTAAATTTTGATGTGCCATATGTTCACATTTCGGAAAATCATTCCTCATCACTTACACTAGGGACCGAAAAGGTTGATAGATAAAAAACAGACCAAACGGTTGAAAATTAACAAATCCAAAATTTAATAAAATTACCAAATTGTTTTACATAAGTGTATCAAAAAATAAAGACAAAATGGTTACTCTTGCTTCTCCGCGGAATTTACATAGTTCTGTTTCATAAAGTTTGAATTAAAATAAGAATGTTTATTATTTTAAAAATGGATGAAATGCTTAAAGATCATAGTCTGGTATCGCCAGTAAGCTTGAAAGAAGATTATACACATAAAATAACACTTTTGTTCATTAATATTCTCTCACGAGTTCCTATACTCCAAGTAAATGTATTTCAATTTTTCTCTCTAGAATTTACAATATAGAAGTTGCAGAAAAGTTAAGATATATGTTTAAAGTTTAAAATTTTGTAAAATATATTTCTGACCCGATCCAACTAGTGGGTTTCTGGCGTAAAACCCCTCTTGCTTTACTTGCTCATCGCGAAGATGGACGGGTACTCCGAGAACTAACAGTCTTGCTATAACTTAAATATCTTGACTTGGGCCTAAAACATTGGCCCACTGCCCTCTAATCTATCAAATGTAAAATATACCTTGATAAAAACGAATGTAAGCATTACTAAAAAAAAGTAAATGACTTATCACTGTACAACATATGCACTCATATCAAATGCTCTTAGCAATAACGGTATGCCAGTGAACAAAAAATATCGATCATATCTATATTATTATTATTATTATTTTTATTATTATCATCATCACCATAATACTGATATTTATTATTATTATTATTACTATTATTACTATTATTGTTATTTTATTTTTATTTTTATTATTATTATTATTATTATTATTATTATTATTATTATTATTATTATTATTATTATTATTGCATTTAACGTTCATAAATTTTATACATGCCCTTTCAGTATCTTTTGTATTGATCATGATTTTCAAATAATAATTGCAAAAGCCGAGACCTGGGGCAACTTGACTCTGTTGACTCTTGATATCGATCAAAGAATCACGTGTAAATTTCAATGACACCTGGTATAAATATTCCGTCGCGTCGCAGAAAGCCAGCATTAATACTGTGTAACAGTTGATCTAAATGACAAACGTGGTATTTGTCAGTTTGTGTTTGTTTGTGGTTTTTGCAGGCAATGTAAAGTTAAGTGTTTCATTATTGTATATACATGTCGATGTTTTGTTTCACTTTGAAAAGGTTTGTGAGTTAAGTTATAACGTTTTACGTCCCAGTCAAGTTTTTTTTTTTAATTTTGTGGAGGGGATTTGTTCTTGGAATGGTGGAGAAAACCGGCGTGTCCAGAAAAAAACCAGCTACTTTCGGCAAGTAAAGTTACAAACTTTCTTGCAATAGGATCTGCCCGAATGGGGTTTCAAACTAGGCGTGAGGCACTGATCGTATGCGCGCACTTTAGACCACTCCGCTAAGATGAAATGTAAGATGTCATTATGTTAATGTTTTTGTTATAATGTTGTTTAACCTCGCATCAGCAATGTTTCAGCTATTCGCAATAAGGGTAAGGTTATTATTGTCTATGAATCAGTCTAAGAACAAGTATACATGTGTATTATTGCCTGTCGTGTACTAGCGTGCACTTTGGCGACTTTTTGGTTAAGGCGCTACTTCACCGAGTCAGTATGCCACAGAAAGCATACCTCTAGTCCATTATCCTGGCACAGAGTGAACCAGTTGAAACTTTGTCCAGTTGATGCCGAACTCCAGGCGAGGAAACAATATCTCAAATTTCAAAGTTCCTATGTATGACCTGGCAGAGGTTTTAATGTACGACCTACTGCTGTCGAAGTGGAGGCTCTACCACATAGCCATCGATGAAGTCTTTTTCTGCAACGGAGGTATATGGAACGCCGTTTTAACATGTATTCAATTATTAATACCTTTCTTTAAAAATTGTACCTAGGTTCAATTAATTACACCTAGGTCCAATTTTTTTAAAGATAGGTGCAATTGAATTATACCTAGGTTCAAATATTTATACCTAGGGACAAATATTTGTTCCTAGGAATAATTCATTTGTACCTAGGTATAATTCATTTGAACCTATCTTCAATAGAATTAGACCTAGGTATAATTCATTTGTACCTAGGTATAATTGATACGTCTCTTTAATTGATTTGAAGATAGGTGTAAATTGAATTTTACTACGTTGAAACTTCAAATCATTAATGATCAATTCATTTGAAGATAGGTATAATTCATTTGAATTGAACTTAGGTATACTTCAATTATTCCTATCTTTAAATGAATTGTACCTAGGTATAATTGAATTATACCTATCTTCAAATGAATTGTACCTAGGTTCAATTATTTGAAGATAGGTATAAATAATTGAATACATGTTAAAACGGCGTTCCATAGAGGTATACATGAAATAATTTGCTAAATACTTTACCCTTGATTTGAATTAATTAATAAAATGTTTTAATTAATTAACTTTTCAGCCTCCAGTAAATATAAGGAGTGCACAGTATACGCCACAGGAGAGAAGAAACCTGAATACCCAGAGTGTCGGTTCTGTGCCAAGACATTTGACTCGAAGGAATATTGTAGAGAATATTCCTGCGCAGCAACAACCTGCAAAAGCACTGATGTAGTGAAGGGCGCTAACGACTGTTGTGGATCTTGTCCAGGTCATAATTTAAATAAACCGATTAATCGGAATAACTGGCAGAAAGTGTGTGTGTGTGTGTGTGTGTGTGTGTGTGTGTGTGTGTGTGTGTGTGAAAATATCATCATATTAGAATGTCCAAAGCTGTGAAATGTCGAAGAATTTCAGACATCATTTAGTCATTTGGTACGGACTCATTCAGTGTCTGTTACCTTTGCCATGTGCTACTTTTGAATTGTATTATTTTATAAAAATTCAAAAGTAGCACATGACACCTTCGTGGTTATGTCCCATTACCTGATCTATGGTCTTTGTTAAAATGAGTCCTTGTTTATTGTGTTGCTTGCTGTAAGAATGCGTACTTGTAAACTTTTTGCTTGTTGAAATAAATCCCTGTAAATGTAATTGCTTGTTCTTAGAAGGACTATTTTTATCGTTGCTACTTCAGTTAGAATGGGTTTACGTAAATGACGTTGCTTGTAGTTACAATGAGAACTTGTAAATATTGTTTCTTGCAGTTAGAATGACTTCCTGTAAAATGTTGCTTACTGTAAGAATGGATACTTTCATAAATGTTGCTGCTTCTGTTAGAATAGGTTTATGTGAATGACGATACTTGTAGTTACAATGAGAACTTGTAAATATTGTTTCTTGCAGTTAGAATGACTTCCTGTAAAATGTTGCTTGCTGTAAGAATGGATACTTTCATAAATGTTGCTGCTTCTGTTAGAATGGGTTTATGTGAATGACGATACTTGTAGTTAGAATGAGCACTGTAGATATTGTTGCTTGTTGTTAGAATAATTTCCTGTAAATGTAAAATTTTGCCTGTTGTTAGAACGAGTACTTTTAAATATTGCTGCTTATGTAAGAACGGGTTCAAGTAAATGAAGTTGCTTGTTGCTAGAATGAACACATGTAAATATTGTTGCTTGCTGTTGGAATGACTTCCTGTAAATGTTATCGCTTGTTGTTAGAATGACTACTTTTTAATGTTCCGCTTCTGTTAGAATGGGTTAAAATAAATAACGTTGCTTGATGTTAGAATGTGTACTGTAAATATATTATTGCTTGTAGTTAGAATGAGCACTAAATATTGTTGCTTGATGTAAGATTGAGCACTCGTAAATATTGTTTCTTCCCCTGTAAATATATAATTTTGCTTGTTGTTAGAAAGGGTACTTTTTAACGTTGCTGCTTCTGTTAGAATGCCGGGTTTAAGTAAATAACGTTGCTTGTAGTTAGAATAAGCACTTGTAAATATTGTTTCTTGCTGCTAGAATGGGTTCAAGTTAACGAAGATACTTGTAAATATTGTTGCGTGCTGTTGGAATATATGCTTCTAAATGATTTGAAGTTGTTGTTGTAATAGTGCCTGTTAATACTGTTGGTAGCTGTTACGATCAGTACTTGTAAATGATGTTGCTGGGTATTAAGGATACTTTTGGTAGATTGAGTACCTGCAAATAATATTGCTTGGTGTTTAAATGAGAAGTTGTAAATACCGTTATGTGCTCTTAGAATAAGTTATTTCAAACGTTGTTACTTGCTGTTAGAACGGGTACTTGTAAATGTTATTTTTTTATGTTAGAAAGAATACTTATAACTTTTGTTTCTCGCTACTTTTAAATGAAGTTTCTTGCCGTTATAATGAGTAATTTAAAATGTTTTTGCTGTAAGAATGAGTACTTGTAAATGTTGGCAGGGTTCGTGATTTTTTTCCTGGAAAGATATGACGATGTGAAAGGAACATATCAAGATATACATCTATGTGTTTATGTGTGTACTTTGTGTAATATGTGTATATTTTGTTTTTGGTGTATGTATGTGGTATATTTTGTGCAATGAATAAAGTTTGAAATACAACTATATTATTTTATTTTAATGATTGTATTGGCTTAACCTGTAAGGGTATCAATGCTATAAGGTATTAGATAGTAAGCTGATATTGACCATGATAATATAAATTAATTAATTTAAATTAAAACAATTCCTTTGTAGGTACTTGTAATTATGGCGGTAGAATATATAACGTAAATGATACTTTCCTGTGTCTGGATGGATCTAACAGGTGCTCGTGTGCCGGTACAGGTGTTATTATATCAACAAGGAAAGGCTACAGTCAAGAAACAGTCTGCGGTAAATAGAATTATCTTATTATTTTTAATGTCATTTTGGATTTTGTATTTTCGCGGGGTTGATTTCGCTATGTCGCATTTAATTATCTTCTTTGAAAACTCGGCACAAAAAGGCCACCAGTTATAATAACTTAGTTTCCTCCGACCCAAACAGACTAACTTCATACTTTCTACCTTGCGACTGTGACAGTGTCATGTGCTACTTTTGAATTTTTATGAAATGATACATTCAAAAGTTGTTCATATTGAAAAATTCAAAAGTAGCACATGACAACGGTAACGATTTCTTTATCATAAGCGTGGGATTTTCCTATACCAACTGATGTCGGAAGAGGCACAGCCTCATTAAGCTTCAGACTTAAATTATTTGTGGAAACGTTGAAAAGTTAAAACAGATCGATTGGTGAATGATTTGTCTTCTAAAATGGGCCTCTTTTCCTTCTTGTCTCACTCGCAGATCTTAAAAGATAAATGATATTTCAGTGTTTTAAATATTTTTTTTTTAAAATGCTGGATTTCGTGACTAAAAATAGTTAAGCATGTTTTGTGTTTGGTATAGTTTTTTAAAGTAAAATTGCTACATACTCGTGATAAGTTTCAAGTCCAGTACATTTCATTTTTCACGCCTTACTACGGAATTATTTCAGCTTAACTCATGACGTAAGTTACCGATAAGAAACCATACTTTTGGTTTGTTATTATTTGTAAAATATCAAAAAGTAATACATAAATAACTGAAAATCCAACAACAATACCAGATTACCTATGTGCAGTAATGACCATAATTTATATCCCCTTTTTCAGAACCAAGATATTACGGGGCATGTACTCTGTACAATGAATGGGAACAAAAGGACAGAAATCTTGAACGACAGTGTATTAAAGATAATTTAGGAGGTCGTGAAATCGACAGTCTGCGAGGAATACAAGTGTGGTTCTATATGGTTTCATTGTAAAGAGGAAGATTTGGTCAAGAATGATTATGATGGCTGTAAATCTTGTCCAGGTAATTTATAAACTTTATTAAACAGAGAAATTGACAGTGGTCTGCCATGTTTATCTACGACAATGTGAGCCAGTGTAATAGCACTCTATGCAGATCAGAAATACTTGCACACTCACACATCATATAAACTTGTGTTCAGATCATTTTTTGAGGTTAATATTAAATGATCTTATCATAAATAGCTGAAACATGAAACCAAACAGCAAACTGAACTTTAGCAAGCAAACTTACAAATTTTGTCATACTAGCTTGGTGACTAGTATCTACTCTGCAGGAATTTGAACCAATACTTTAAATCTTAAATGTAGTAACGGGTAGGTAGTAATGTTACAGAAATGTTTATTTTCTGATTTTAGATACATGTAATTATGGTGGGAGTGTGTATGCTGTTGGGAAATCATTCAAGTGTTTGGATGGTGTTAACACTTATAGATGCATTTCTACTGGTCGTGTCTCATCTACTTACATAGCTCAATCCAAAGAGTCAATGTGCAGTATGTATATTTGTAAAAAAAATTAATGAAAATATTAATTGGTAAATAAAATATTATTTGCAAATTTCAGTATCTTAAACTTTACAAGCTAAATACTGATTAATGTTTATCATGGATCGAAATTCTTGAACCCCAACACACTTTATATAAGCCTTGTGGCATTGTGCAGGGTTAGAAAACTTTCTATATCAAAAACCCCGATTTACCAATACCAACTGGTGTCAGAAGTTGCACTGCCACATTTTCAAAAGAATTATTTCTCAACTTTTTTTTACTGAAAACATTGTAAACTTTGTCCCTGATATTCAAATAAAAGATCTTAAATCTTTATCTCTCCCTCCCTTCCCTCCGTCTCTGTGTCTCTCTTTTCCTTCTCTCTACCTCCTTTTCTCTTCTTTGTTTTTTTTTTCTCTCTCAGTAAGTACATTAAAAAATGTACTTAATTACATGGGCATGTATTATTATTATTATTCAGAACGCTATGGTGATAACTGTGTTGTGTATGGGCCAGGTGATGTACCAGATTCTAGTAAATGCCGTTACTGTCAAGAGAGAATACTCTACTCCATGGGCACTTTATTGTAAGGAATATACTTGTGCAGAGACCACATGTGAGAACCCTGTCAAACATGAAAATGATTGCTGTGCTTCTTGTCCAGGTAAGACTGAAAGGCAGATATTTTTTGTTATTTTTCAAAAAATTTGTTATTTATTTTTGTCGTTCAAACTGTTTTCTAATTTATGTCTATTAGTATGTGACTAAATATACAGATTTTTTTTTTATTATTTCTATTGTTCACATCGTTATATTGCATGGGCAATTGATTGAATAGAATTTATTGTGGTTTTACATCCCAGTCAAGAATATTTTACTTATATTAAAATGTCACCAGCTATAAATGAAGTGGCAGAAATTTTAACCTATGCAGTGCTCTGAGAGCAATGTGCAGGGAGGGTTCCTGTAATGTGCCATGCCTGCTGTGACATTGGGAATCGGTTTTTAAAGTCTCCTCTGTGGGACCTCATGACCCTCATTTCTAAATCCAGAGTGCATGGTGAAAGAACAGTCACTTCCAATTTTCAAGTCTTGGTCAGTCCGGGATCGAACACCAACCTCCCACATAGGAAGCGAACACTCTACCAACTGAGCTACTGTATTGGAAATATCACATTAGGAAATCCTTGCTGAAGGTTGGTAGTTGTGTCTGGGTATTCCAGGCAGATCCTAGTGTGAGAAAGTTTGTCAGTTCGCTTGTTGAGAGTTGGTCGTTTTTCCAGGCATTCTAGTTTCCTCAACCATCCCAAAATTCATATATCCATCCATTAAAGATTATTTAAAAGATATTTGGTACATATACATGTATATACCAGTAGTTCATTGGGTAATACATTGGGCTTCTCAACCATTTCTCTTTACACTTCATTCATGCTTTTTAAAACTTTTCATCCATTGAATTTACATATTGATTATTTGGGTTTGACATAAGACATTTTCATTTTTTTATTTTTTTACATTTTTTTAAAAAAAAATAAATCAATATATTTATTATCTTTCTTCCAGATACATGCAACTATGGTGGCAAAGTGTATAATGTAAAAGACAGTTTCACTTGTCTTGATGGCGGTAATTACTGCAGCTGTATGGGTACCGGGGCTATTTCTAGCACCCTTATGGGTGTCCCGAAAGAAACAACATGCTTTAATGCTGAAAGATGATTAAAACATTTAAAATTTTTATCCTTTTTTCCTTTTTGTATAAAAATTGTCTTATTGTCATTTAAACAAAATAAGTTGCAACAACAGTTGAATGTACACCAAATATGGAAACCCGAGAATTAGTCACACTTGTACAACTAACAGGCGATCAAAAATTAGGTGGAGTGGAGTGGTAATGGTGCTTTACGGCCCATTCAAGATTCTTTCACTTATTTCGAAGGTGGTCAGTTCTGGGATGGTGGAGGAAACTGAAGTGCCCTGTAGAAAACCATCAACTTTCAGCAAGTGAAATGACAAACATTCTCACACTAGGATCTGTCCCAAGTGGTATTCGAACCCAGCCGATCAAAAATTGAAATCCAAGAGTTAGTCATATGTCTTCAACAACATTAATACCGTAATCAACAAGAGGCCCAAGATGGCCCTAATTTGCTCACCTGAGTTTAAATGTAACTGGTATGTCTTGATAATACCTGGTAATTCATAAGATGTTGCCTCAATAGAAGTGGTTTCAGATAACCTGAATTTTTATTGTTTTGGTTTTTAGCTAAATAGGTCACTGTGAGCCTACTTTTAGTAGCCAAAGCTACCAGAAACACAAATGAGAATGACAATGGTCTGAAGGTCTATTGACTAATATGAATGAAATGTGACCAGTACGTGTCTAAGAAGAAGTCTTTGATGGATGTATGGATGGCAGAGTTCCTATCCATAACAAAAGCTCAAATGAGCAATTTTCAGATCCGGATTAAAGACTTTACAGATTTGACACATTAATTCAAATATTTCAAAAAAAAAAAAAAAAAAAGGTAAAATTCAACTGCAAATTATTTTTAAAAAAATTGTTCAATTAATTTAAATAATGTCACATAACAATGATTTTGTCAAAAAAAAAAAAAAAAAAAAATCAAGGCTTTAGCTAATCTTCATATCAGTATCACATGTATTTCAAAAATAATAATTCACTAAAAAAGTAAAAATTCATAACATCTCTTCCATGCACCATTGCATTGTAAGTCATAAAGTTCAGAATTAAAAAAAAAAAAAAGTAGCCTCAGTGGGATTTGAACCCTCAACCCTTGGGTTGCTAGAATTGAAAAAGAAAAAGGTAGAAAAAAGCGACTTGTATATGGAAATTGTTAAACATATGTTTCTTCACATAAGAAAATGATGTTTGGAAAAAGAGTTCAACTAAATTTATTAATATTGTAATTTTGGTAAAAAGTACATTTGTTTACTATCTACAATGTATAAAAAATAAACGCAAAAACATGTAACCTAATTTTCACAAAATTGTTGGAATTCACAAACTTGGTTTATAAGATGCTTTAGATGCCAAATATCAAATCAGATTTTATCTCAGTGAAGTGATTTTGGAAAAAAAATTTTTTTTAGGTTTTCAACTATTTAGGTCACCATTGTAAGTCAAAATATTCAGAAAATAAAAAAAAAAAATTAAAAAATTTAAAAAAAAAAAAAAAAGTGGCTCCACTGGGATTTGAACCCTCGACCCTTGGGTTGCTAGAATTGAAAATGAAAAAGGCCGAAAAAAGCGACTTGTGCTTTACAGAATTTCATGAAAATTGTCAAACATATGTTTCTTCACATAAGAAAATGATGTTTGGGAAAAGAGTTCACCAAAATTTATTCATTATTGTAATTTTTGTAAAAAAGTACTTTTTACAAAATACAAAAAATAAATGCAAAACGTGTAACCTAATTTTTTCACAAAAATTATTGAAATTCACAAACTTGGTAAATAAGACGCTGTAGATGCCAAATATCACATAAGATTTTATCTCAGTGAAGTGGTTTTGGAGAAGATTTTTATAAGTTTTTAACTATGTAGGTCATTGTGACCTACATTTGGTAGCTATGGCAACCAAAAACACAAGTCTGAAAGGCAATGTTCTATAGATGCTTTTGACAAAGTTTAAACAAAATGTGACCAGAGGTTTCTAAGAAGAAGTCGTTTGAAGCAATTGTTGACAGACGGACGACGGAGAGTCTGCCTCTATTGATACCAATAGCTCACATGAGCACTTTGTGCTCAGGTGAGCTAAAAATACAAATCTGAGAGTTAGTTTAATAATCTAAATTGGAAATTCAAGAGTTAGTCACATTTTCACAACAAGCAGCAATCTTGGACGGAAATCCAAGAGCAAGTCATATGTCTGCAACAAATATAATAACCTAAATTTGAAATCAAAGAATTAGTCACAAGTGTACAACAAACAAGAATCTAAAATGGAAAACGGAGAATAAGTCATGTGCAACAATCATAGCAATGGAAAATCCAGTTATTCACATATACATACAAGCATAGCAATTGAAATCGGAAATGCCAGCCATTAGCATCTTAATATAAAACTTGTGTCATATATAATGGTAAAAGATAACATACATAACATGCATAAATTATTTATTTCATTTTGTCGAGAAATCATATTTTAAAAGAATTACATAATACAGTAATGAAAAATGCAGTTATTGAAATTAGAAATGCCAGCCATTAGCATCTCAATAAAAAACTTGTGTTATATACATGATGAAAATAAAGTTGCATAACATGTATAAAACATTATTCTCTTTTTTATTTTGTCACAAATCATAAAAATAGGTCATTTTCATGCGCATTTTTTTTTTTTATTGACAGCAACAAACAACTCCATGACACAATAAATAATGTTGACTAAAATTAGAGTTGATATTCCCATGATGTATCACTAATAAAAAACAACAAGAGGCCCATGGGCCTTAACGCTCACCTGAAGATTTGACCAATATTGTTTGCAAAGTGCAGTAGACAATATATTACGTACAGAAACTTTAAAAGTTTTCTCAAGTTAAGAACTCCCACAAAACTTAATCAGAAATATATCCACTCACATTTCATTCATAAGTAGCTTATATAATATGCATGAAGTAACTGTAGTGCAATGAATAATTTCCAAATCATTAATCAATTTCAGTATACTAATGCAGCTATGTCCTTGACCTTTCAACATATATGACCTTGAACCATATATGATTGTCATGTCAATATCTATAATATTCTAATATACATGCCTATGCATGAAATTAATAGCTTTCAAGATAATTAATAATTTAAGTATTCCTATGTTGATATGACCTTGACCTTTGAACATATAACCTTGAACCTAATATCAAAATAATCGTTGTCGTAATACCTACAATATTCTAATATACATGCCTATACAAAAACTTAATAGTTTTTAAGATAATTTGCAATTTAAGTCTTCTTTTGCAGCTGTGACCTTGACCTTTCAACATATGATCTTGACCCATATATCAAAATGATCTTCATGTCAATACCTACAATATTCTAATATACATGCCTATACAAAAACTTAATAGTTTTTAAGATAATTTGCAATTTAAGCCTTCTTTTGCAGCTGTGACCTTGACCTTTCAACATATGATCTTGACCCATATATCAAAATGATCGTCATGTCAATACCTACAATATTCTAATATACATGCCTATACAAAAACTTAATAGTTTTCAAGATAATTAGCAATTTAAGTCATCTTCTGCAGCTGTGACCTTGACCTTTCAACATATGATCTTGACCCATATATCAAAATGATCGTCATGTCAATACCTACAATATTCTAATATACATGCCTATACAAAAAACTTAATAGTTTTCAAGATAATTAGCAATTTAAGTCTTCTTTTGTAGCTGTAACCTTGACCTTTCAACATATGACCTTGAACCATATATCAAAATGATCGTTGTCACAAAAGCTACTTTATTGTAATATACATGCCAATACAAAAACTTAATAGTTTTCAAGATAATTAGCAATTTAAGTCATCTTCTGCAGCTGTGACCTTGACCTTTCAACATATGATCTTGAACCATATATCAAAATGATTGTCATGTCAATACCTACAATATTCTAATATACATGCCTCTAAAAAACTTAATAGTTTTCAAGATAATTAGCAATATAAGTCTTATTCTGCAGCTGTGACCTTGACCTTTCAACATATGACCTTGAACCATATATCAAAATGATCGTCATGTCAATATCTACAACATTCTAATATACATACAAAAACTTAATAGTTTTCAAGATATAGTGACAAATATATAATTTTTAGCAATTTCCCCACTCAGTGCCTTATAATTTCCCCATTTTGAGCCCCATGGCTACCATTTGTGCAAATCTGAAATTAGATGACCTAAGGATGTTATAAATGAAATAACTAAGGTATATCTCTTGTAGATTCAGAGGAGAAGATTTTCAAAGTTTTCCACTCTTTCCCCCCCTTATGGGGCCCCAAGGGGACATAACTCCTTCATTTGTGCAAATCTGAAAGGGCTTCACCCAGGCATGATGGTTACCAAGTTTCATTACATTTGGCCCAGTGGTTATGGAGGAGAAGATTAAAATGTAAAAAGTTAACGCACGACGCACGACAGACGACGGACGGTGAACCATCGCAATAGCTCATCTGAGCTTTCAACTCAGGTGAGCTAATAAATTTATGGCATCACAAACATCTAAATGTATAATAAATTGAACTATTTTTATTTAATATTTAATCACATTCAAATGTAATGATTAATTTGTTTTTATAAGTTACTGTATATCTGAAATTTTCCCGCAAAAATTTTGCTTCAGCTTATTTTCATGAGGTTAGAAGTCTTTATACATTTGTGTTATTTTTTTTTTTCATGTCAGTGAAACTGAATTCTTAACAAATGGGATTCACTTTGTTTGTCTCTTTTTGGCATGCACCAACACCATTCTGCTTTAAGCTACCCCACTTTGTTTATCATGTCTGCATGTACACTTTCATCATCACATGTATTTTTGTTTGCCATTTGTGGCCCAGAACTTATTTTCTGAAATTTATTACAACACTCACCATCTTGATGACATATACTATCAAGTTTATGAAACTCTGATGTGTTACAAACCATATAGAGCAATATTTGCACCTTTGACAGTCACTTTTAAAGAACAGATTGCTGGTCTCCATAACAAAACTCACCAGCCATGTTTCCATGGTTACATATACAGTATATAAAATCACATTTCAGATCATACTATGTCATGTTAAATCAACTGATTTTTTCTGGTCTCCATGACAATACTTAGCAGCCATATTTCCATGGTTACATATGCAGTAAATAAAATCAGATTTCAGATCATACTATGTCATGTTATATCAACTGATTTTTTCTGGTCTCCATGACAATACTCACCAGCCATGTTTCCATGGTTACAAATGCAGAATATAAAATCACATTTCACAAGATACTATCTCGTGTTATATCAACTGATTTTTTCTGGTCTCCATGACAACACTTGCCAGCCATGTTTCTATGGTTACGTATACAGCATATAAAATCACATTTCACAACACACAATGTCATGTTATATCAACTGATCTTTTCTGGCAATGGCTTGCTGTATTTACATTGAATCCAAACTCGATACATCTTTAACTGTTTTCCTCTATTAACCTGTAACCTTCTGTCTATTAAATTTTGTTTTTCTATTAATCCAGCTTTTTCAAACATGTTCTTCATTTCCTCTGAAAAAAAGAAATACAACCTTAAACTAAATACAAATTAGAACAGTAAGGTAAAAGAGAAATTTCTCCTTTCCAAAACATTCTTAGATTTGACCTTATGACCTTGACCTTTGACCTACAAACTTATCTTTGGTGTACAAGATTTCTTCCCAAGTTGGTAAATACTTATTCCAAGTTTGATCAAATTTCATTAATAACTGTGGAAGTTATGAAGTTGACATGATAATGAGATGGACAGACAGATGAATGACAAACAGATGGACAGTGCAACTCTTACATAATGCCCTACACTTTGTTGACAGGGGATAAGAAGATTAATAATTCACAATGACACTCTAATCATAAAAACACTCTAATAAAAAATGTAGCAACAACTAAAACTAAATATCCATAGCAACAATCATAACAAAGAAAGCCACAAAGGTCAAAGGCAACAGGACCGATTAACTGATACAACCAGGTCAATTTTTACCAAGACAATATCCCAAATATGCAATGTCTCTTAGGCCTTATTTGTTATGTAACAGGAAGGAAAAAATGCTGGACCTTCCCAATACTAGCAAGACACTCTACCGACTGAGCTACCTGGTTATCTATTAAGCCTGGTGTGTCACAGTAACTTTTAAGTTACTACATTAATTTCATATAGCTAAATGATAAATGCTTAGGAGTGTGGGGTGGAGTGGAGTAATGCAGGGATGCCAATAGAAGCTGGTAATCGACTAAAACGACTGGTTTTGATTAAAATTTGTGAAATACATTGTATTTTTTATTCTAATTGACTAATACTTTGGTAATTGTACTTTAGTTTTTAGTTAAGCCCTTGGTGTCGAAGGTATGCTCATAGATCCTTGTATAGAAGAAAATTTTCATGTTGAAAATTATTCAGTAATACAATGTACCAAGGTAGTCAGTTATTAGATGGTGGAGAAAAAAAGAGTACCTTGAGAAAAGCCACCCACATTTGGCAGACAAAATGACAAACCTTCTCACAAAAGGATCTCCCTGACCCTAGGTGGAGAGAAAATGTGATCTGTAGGCTGAGAGAAAATGTGATCTGTAGGCTGAAGCCCTTTCTTGGGGAAAACAACTGCTGCTATATACAGTTAAACTTACCTTAAAGGCCACCTGTTTATAAAGGCCAACAATATTCTATCCCAGTTGCTTTTTATTCATATGGTTGGAACTTGTATATAAAGGCCACCTGTCCATAAAGGCCACATTAACTGGTTCTCATGGGTGACCTTTATAGACAGGTTTGTAAGTATTTTTACGTACATGTAATGGTTATATCCAGCTTGAGAGGAGTACCGATCCAGACATTTAGTGTGTGTGTGTGTATGTGTGTTTATAAACAAGTTGAATGTGAATTCTACCTACCTTGTGTGAAAAAATAAACCATAGTTCCATCACCACGGGCATAAAAATTTTCAGATATACATCGACCTAAAAAACATGTATGAAAAACATTCTTAATACTTCTAAAACATATATCTGGGAATTCGGTGGCCAAGTGATTAAACCAAAGTTATTCCAACATTGTGGGTTTGACCTCAATGAACATCATGTAAAAAAGGACTTTTCCTTGTTATTTTTCTTTACTGGTTGACAGGTACCAGTATAATAGACTGAGTGGTCCGTGTGGTCCGTCTGCAACACTGTGGTCGAGTATAGACACTTTAAAGATTGCCAGGGTTAATAATGATGGTAAATTTGTATTTGAGTGGAGATGAGTAATTTTGTTTTCATGCATCAGTTGAGAGCGTTTCCTATACTGAGGTGTTCAGTTCATGTATGGAAGAAAAAACCAGAGTGCCCAGAGAAAACAAACCTCAAACATGGATCTTCCTAAGTGGGATTCAATCCTAGAAGGTGAGTGATGCTATGTATGACAAATCGTCAGACCACTTATCCACAGAGGACCTATTCGTATTTTAAATTTCAAAACGTGTTTAAACTGACCTTTTTTAAATCTCAGCTGTGCCATATCATATCTTCCATAGTCTCGGAATAAAATAACACCACCAGGCTTCAAGTATTTAGATAATCTGTCTATAACCGACTGCATCCTGAAAAAACGTGAAAAATTCAGAGAAATAAATGAATGAAGTTTCTCCTTTCCACCTTTATTTGTGATAGATAAAATGTACATCCAGGAAGATTTTTTTTATCTTTACTTCTACATCTCTCTATCAATAACTATTTCACTCTACTTGCAACAATAATTACTTTAGTCAAGTTCTCGAAAAATCCAAGAATTTTGTCTACCGAGTTTCATTCGATGAACCAAAAAAAAAAAAAAAAAAAAAAAAAAAGATAATCATAATCTTTACTACATTGGAAATATAAATACAGACACATCAAAATCATCTATGAAACAGAAAAAATGCCAACCACATGTCAACATAAGAGTAGATGAAATTGATTGGGTTCTTACATGCAAAATATATAATCTGTAAGCTGATGCATTAGACCACTCTACGTCAGTTGAATAACATATTTAAAGCAAAAAGCAAAAACACTAAGGACATGTTACAACAAATGAGAACCAAGAGGAAAAAAGTAGAGTATTACCACATATTTAAAATCTAACTGATAAGCAAAATTACTTATAAAATGTATACATAATAGTCAAACAAATGAAAAATAAACTTTCTTAAAATAATAACGCGGAAATTCAAAATTTTTTTTGTGAATGTATGATAAAATCTCACTTTGTTCAAATAACGAGTTTCTTGAAAAGACATTGCAAAAGTCAATAATAACTGATAATATATCCCACAACACCTTAACTTACTTTTCTGGTTTGATTGCAGACAATACAAATATCATTACAATTACATCTAGACTTTTTTGTGGGAACAGCATTGTTGTAGATTCATCACATATATCACATACGAAGGCATGGCATCTTTCTGTATTGTAATCTGGGTGTTCCTGATTAGTTAAATAATAAATATAAATTGAAGAAAGTAAAACCGTAAAACTAACACAGGTTTGGTAAGATTGTCCCAAAATTGTCTGTAATCCACAATATGCTCCTGTGAGCTAGACAATTGGGTTGGTGACACATTGTATTACATTGGAAAACTTGTACCAAGTTTAGTTAAGATCCATAACAAATGTAGGTAATGATTAATTAGCAACATCTATGCTCTTGTTCCATTTTGTTTTTGTCTAAAATTCTTCTGTTCAATGCAATTGTTATAAACATCAAATATTTTTTATTTTCCTCATACCATATTTCATGTTAATTCACAGTGTACAACTTTAACTCCCATTGCTAGCAAAAAGGAGATCCTTTTTTCCATCCAGAGCACCTGATCTCACCTAACACATAAATTCATGCATCATTAGGAAATTACAATTTTGTTAATTTCACAAAATGAACAAATTACAATGCATAAGCATAAGATCCTAAAGAATCTAAATATCACATCAGATTTTGTCTACTCTGATTAATTTCCAAGATTTTTAAAAGATTTTTTGCCACTGACTTATTGACCTAATTTTAGTTACTATGGCAATACCCATAGCAATCTGGATTTTACTGGCTTACATATATGCCTCTCGTCATGTTTCACTTAAAATTGCCCAGTGATTTAGAGAAAAAGTCAAAAACAGGTGTTGATGACAAACCCATGATGCACCAAAGACCACATGACTTTTTATCAGGTGAGCTAACAAAAGAACTCCATTAAAGGGAAGTAATTTACTCAGGAAGTGCATGTTACTCATTCTTACCTTTACAAGGTCTATGGCAGTAGAGGAAAAATCACAGCAGTAAACCATTAAGTTAGGATCACTGAAAAATAATAGGGGAAAGTAGTCATACAAAATTGTGTCAAATATTGTCACAAAGGCTAAATTAACAAAATATATATTACAAGTATATTTAATACACACATGAAAATTTCAAATGGAAAAGAAATATGGAAGGGTTTGGTAATATACTAAAATTTAATATGTATGCAATTACTGATCAAATTCAATCCACTTTTTGAAAAACGAAGTAAAAATGCATTATAATGCAGATGTTGTCGCTATAGCAAGTTTAAATGTACTGAAATGATCTATAATATACTTACTTATTTGTCTGTAAAACAGGAAATACTGTATTACCTGCACCACATCCTACCTGTAGAATGAAAACAGCATTATAATAATACAAGTGGTGTCAGCAGTCACCACATGTAAATTGTTAATGGTAAAAATATAACTGATAAAAATATTATAATAATACAAATAATGTCAGGAGTCTAATAAATTGTAGATTTTAAATCCAAAAGTTAATACCATATTAGATTATAAGAATACTTATCACCAGTGACCAGTGACCAGTGACCACATCAAGCTACATCTAATTATGTGAGATCACAAAGAAGTTTTGCAATACATGTATATTGATGGAAGGTTACTGAAAAACAATACCTTATAGCTGGTTATTTAAAGGGGCCAAATTTGGGCAATTTTGAAAAGAAAAGGTCAGTTGAAAATTTTAGCATATCAGGCCTTAGATAGAATTTTAAATGCCACTCGGCACAGTGCCTAGTTAAAGAAGAAAATCACTCGTCACTTGGAAATTTAACTCGGCACAGTCCACTACATGAAAAACGCGACTTTCTTCTCTTAAGTACTGCCAGAGCTTGTACCAATAAATGTTTTCTGACTAGCTTCTTAAGCTTTTCAGGAACATCGGATTTTCCACTTTCAGTAACCAGTAGCTTTTGTTTTGAAGTGGCAGGTTTAGAAATGCTTCCACCTGCAACTATTTGCTGCCAGGATCAGCGTTGTCTAATCAGTGTCTTCGAAAACTTTTTTATCAGCTGTTTCATCCTTGTTTGTCTTTAGAAAGTCATACAAAACAGTTTCTTTACTTTTATTTGACATACTTAACGAACCGACAAGTATATAAACACTCTGAACATCGGTTCAATTTTACGTTAACTAAGTAAATTCCGAATGCCAAACAATAGGTTTGCACATGTGATGCAAACGTTTAAATGATTTTGTTGATTGACGCTTGTAACAGAACGTCCGATGTATAGAAAGGGCCTCGTTACAATTGACCTCCTTATACAATATTTTACCCGACAAACACTATATTATCTGTTGTTTATTAAAAGCAACAAGCCCCTTGATGTATATGTCTGATAAATTTAACTCGGCACTGTGACGAGTTGAAGTAGCAATATCACTTGTCCAAGTACAAAATTCACTCGTCAGGACAAGTGGACAAGTGAATAATAGAAGCCCTGCATATATGTATTTATTTTGGCGATGTAAAATAATTCATTCATGGTTAACTAGTATACAAAATTTTCGCAGTTTTCATTTTAGCAATTTTAATACAACTGCCATAATACACCAACATTTGCATCCTGCAAAAATAACACACTAACCATATATAATTCTTACCCAAAAGATTCTAGGATGAGAATATTTGTCAGGTTCTTTGCCAAAGGTTTTTGTTATTTTTTCTGGGAACTCTGGATTTCTCCACCATCTCAGAAAGCA
This sequence comes from Tegillarca granosa, assembly GCA_029721355.1. Classification (NCBI taxonomy): domain Eukaryota; kingdom Metazoa; phylum Mollusca; class Bivalvia; order Arcoida; family Arcidae; genus Tegillarca; species Tegillarca granosa. The sequence goes on from CM056608.1 coordinate 24,471,190, forward strand.
TCTTAATTGGTTTGAGGTTTTCTAAAGGCACTCTCATTTTCTCTACAATCCCAGACATGACTGTCTTTATACAAGTGAAAGAATCTTGACTGAGGCATAAAACACCATTCCTTTAAAAATAGATTGTTTTTGCTTAGTGGATAAAGTACACATATACTATATTCCCTTATACTACATGGTTTAAATAAAAAAAAAAAACACAGTATGGCTCTCAACACTTAGGATTAATAATGATATTACTTTTTTGTGTCAACATGTTTTGGCACTTTATTTATATATTTTTATGACTGACTAATGGAATTCTGTTGAATACCACAAGGTATCCACTTAGAATATTACCAGCCATAACTAATATCTAAGGGGTGTTGGTTTCCTTTCCTACAATATATGGTTTAAATGTAAAGTTAGTGTTTATGTTCTATTTTGAGAATATAGGGTAAGTAACTCACTTCTAAAATTCTAAAAGAAGCACTAGATCCAGGGTAAGTTTTCTCAGATAAATCCCTAGAGTTATCTCCCTTATCATTGCCCTCTGTAACTTTATGTTCTCCCAAGCTTATTGTTAGTTCTTTAATTTGATTGGCTTTTTGTATTTCCTGTGATGCATATTCTGGTGCTAATTCTGGAAATTCAGTAAATAACCAATTTCTATCTTTAAAGAATCCATCTTGATGCTGATCATAAAAACTGTTCCAAAATTCACTTGCTTTTTGTTCATACTCCTCTAAAAAAAACATGGTACAATTACACTTAATATGGGTTAAAAAGAAGAGGTAACAAATTAACAAAACTAAATGTTTGATTTATTTATTTATTTAATTATTTGGTTTATGGTACATGAGACGACTGCAGATTCTTTGAAGCATTTTTTAAAATTACCAACTAAACTTCTTAAAACGTGAAAAATAAACAATCAATATTAAAAAATTCCATCAATAAATATTCTGTATATTTAAGCACAGTAATATAATTTTGACATGGTGGTCAAAAATCAATAAAAATTTTCTCTATACATTGAATAGTCTAACCAAGACAGGTATTGACTGTTCTTTTGCCAAGCACTCGGCATTTACAAATGAAAGTCACAAGGTCATTATGCGGAGACCTTTAAACAGATTCCCCGTGAACGTAAAACCCTTTAATCAATCAATCAATCTATACATTACAGGGCTTATTCCATCTATGATTTAGGGTAGATACTGAGGCCTCACTTCCTTAATTACAAACTCTTTCATGTTAAATTTATACATGAATATTTTTATGAATTATCTTTTCCAATTTTCCTTATCTTATTTTTACATATACCACCTAAAGAAATAATATACAAACATGATACCATCTCTTTCTTTCGAATTAAATTCTTTAATTTGCACCACTATGGTAGCTCAGTTGGTAGAGTCCTTGCTCTGCGTGTGAAAGGTCAGGAGTTTGAACCCATGCCTGTTCTGACCAAAACTTGTAAACAGGTAGTGACTGTTTGTTCGCCAAGTAATTGGCATTTAGAAATGAGAGTCACAGGGTCCGACACCCCCCCACCCCCCCACATGTCACAGCAGACGTGGCATGTTAAAGAACCCTCCTTGCCATAAGCCCACTGCAAAAGTCCAAATTTCTGCCATTTCCCCAATAATAGGTGATGTCTCGATATAAAGTTAAATATTCTCAACTAGGACTTAAAACCCCATTAAATCAAACAAATCTTTAATTTGCACTTACAAATAAGCATTTATTTAGGTATTAAGTCTGTTTTTTTTTTTTATTTGTTAAATTCTATTCTGAACAGTCTTGGCCCCAAGCCACCTAAAATTCAAAAGTTACAAAAAGAAACTTTAATCATATTTTTCAAGTCATTACTGTTCACAGTTTTCAATTTGTATCTGAATATAATATATTTGCACAGTTGTTCACATTCTGTTATCACAGTACATTTTATTTATGCCTTAATTACAGCTGTTAAAAACTTTACCATCACAGACTGACCATAAGCTCACACTGGTCAAATACCCGCACCTGCTGGTCTAGTTACCTTGTTTTTCTGGTGTTGCAGGGTTTGCCATTTGTTCTTCAACCTTTTTACGAGCTTCTAATTCTTGTTCTTCATCCCAAACAACATTATCCCTACAACAAACACATTACATTTAACATATATTTATATATAACAATATGGACGGTCAAAATACTAGTATACTGTTACAGAGCCTTGGTGGCTTGATTCATGTATAAGATGTAGGAATATGTGAAATAATCTACCATGTACTAGTGTGCTCTCAGGAAGACTATAACATGTTACCTAACCTTGAGATTACACTTCTGACTCCTGGAAATTGAATTTGACTTTTAGGAAGAAGCACCTGTTTTTATAAAGGTTTACTCTTGAGAATTTGTGAGAGCACACTAGTACATGGTAGTGTGTGTGTGTGTGTGTGTGTGTGTGTGTGTGTGTGTGATGTTTTCAATAAAATACATATATGTTGTTATATCAACCAAATTTTTCAAAAACATGGCCCATGTTTTTTGAGGCCTTGTCCAACCAAAGGTGACCCCACAAACATCATACATGGATTGAACAGTGTATTGATTAGTAATTCTTACATATATCACATACCAAGCATTGTGTTCAAAAACATTCCTTGGATCTGTTAGAAAACGATTTCCAAACTGTGGACGTTTGTCAACTTGGTCATTGTCTTCAACATTTAATGATTCCACAGACTGATCACCACCTGATGCCATTTTCTGTTAAATAATAAATATATACAACTCAATAAATTGGGAAAAAATGCTGGTCTTCAGACCCATTATATAAATTAAAATCCGGAAAAAAAATTCTGGTCTTAAGACCCACTATATAAATTAAATCGGGGAAAAATCTGATCTTAAGACCCATTATACAAATGTATCTAGAATACTGTATACCAAACCCTAGGTTTGTCTTTGTAATTTCCCTCAGTCAAAGATGGTTGCAAATTGTCCTTTTGACAAAATTTGTTCAACTCGGACAAAAATTTGTTCAACTGTGTTAAAAACTATAACATAACATCACATCTCCCATTCAGATTACTTCTTGTCATAAAAAAAGTGAAGAGTTTTTCTAATCATCTAACATCCTACCATACCATTAAAAGCATAAAAATGGAAAGAAATCATTGTCTTGGACAGCTACAACTACCAAATAGGCCTAGTGATGTCTCCATATAAATGAAATATTTTACTTCGATGAAACACGCCACATTTGATCAATCTAACAATCTATTAATCAATCAATGTATATATCTATTATCAATCAATGTATATATCTATTAATCAATCGATGAATATATCTGTAAATCAATCAATGTATATATCTATTAATCAATCAATGTATATATCTTTTAATCAATCAATGTGTATATCTGTTAAACAATCAATGTATATATCTATTAATCAATCAATGTGTATATCTGTTAAACAATCAATGTATATATCTATTAAACAATCAATGTATAGATCTATTAGTAATTTTAGAAACATCACATTTAGATACATGTATTCCAAAACAAGGACTTGGCTACAGTGCTTAAACAGTTAAACTGCTAAAGCTTTCCATCCTGATCATCAACTGTTCAAAACTGATCGAATCACCTGTTTCTTCTTGTTCGTTGATTTAAATCTCCTAGATATTTCACAACATATGTAGTGTTCCGCCAACAGCTTATATTTCGTCACAAAACAGATTTTTGTTGTACCGCGTGCCAAAAACAGCATATCAACATGTTTTTGTTGATTTTTTGTTGACACGTGCGTCTGACAGGTAAAGGGAGGTAATGCAATAACTGAAAATTACTTCCGGTAAAAATGGCTGAAGGTTTGGAAGCACAACTGGAAATACTTGGTCAAGAAACTGCATTTCTAAAGAAGTATTTTTCTCTCCGAAAGAAGTGTGAGCAACTGCAACAGGTTTGTATCAACAAAAACTCAGTGAAACATTACCTTCATTAGCCGTAGCTTGTTATTTCGTCACGTTAGGAAATGTTCTCTCTCTCTCTCTCTCTCTCTCTCTCTCTCTCCTCTCTCTCTCTCTCTCCTGTTTTATTAACATCCATTGCAATATTAAAATACCTCAATTTTATCAAGTTTACAATGATGTTATTGTCTTGATTGTTTAAGTGAATTAATTAAAAAAACACCAGATTGGTACCAGGGTAGAACCCACAGGCGCTTGTTTCGATATTTTAAAAAAATAAAACCCCTGGACCCTTATATAAGGGTCCAGGGGTTTTATTTTTTTAAAATATCGAAACAAGCGCCTGTGGTAGAACCTGGTGGTTTCGATTCAAGCTAGTTGAATCACAGGTAGTCCTGAAAATCATGACTCTTAACGGCTTTGCTATATGGATATGTGCCGTAACGTCACATATCCAAATAGCATAGCTGTTAAGAGTCATGATTTTCAGGACTAAATCACAGGAACTTTTAATTGTTTCTATATTTAAAAAAAAAAAATTAACCATATACCCCACCAAAAAAAAAAAAAAAACAACAAGGACAGACACTCGAAAATTCTTTTGTTCTGGTTAAAAATATCCACTTAATTTAGTAATGGTCGTTTGCACAGCTCCATTATCTATCTGCAAATTAATAATTATCCTCATGTTCTAGAATTTTAAATTATTTATTTACTCCAAAACATCGAGAAACGCTGTTCCTAACATGAAAGGGGACAGAAAACCGACTTGTTTTCTCATAGTTTCCTCCTAAATTGAAGTACTCAAAGTTCCAAGTTTGCGGGAATATGGTAGGAACCTACTGGGTTTTATCATTTAGCAGTTAGTCTGACGGTCGATATGTTCCAAAATAATGAGTAGATCTATGTACTTCGATTTAGTTCAGACTAGACTTATTGAAATATATGTTTTTACTAGTATATTGAGAATTTTATAAATTCTTATCTTTAGGCCAATGAAAAGATTGTTAACAGAATTCAACATGTACAGAAGTTGATAAAGAGATATAAAAGAGAAAAAAGGTTTGTTATCTTACTGATATACTTTATTGAATTATACTAATTCTTACTGAAATGTAAATTACTAAGTTTCCACAAATTAAAAATTACTAGTAGCCAAATTTCCAAAATTTGTGAAAATATAGTACTTTTTAAAGTATATTTTCCCCACAAATTTGTTAAAATAGGTTACTTTCTAAAAGAATTTTTCAGAAATTAGTAGAGTATGGGGATTTTGGCTACCACAAATGGAAACATAGAATTATAAAAACTGACCTATTATATATCCTGACACACTTTTTTTTTCTGTTGTATCAGTAAAATTTCGCATACCAATAATCTTTGTTGAAAATTGCTATATACCCACAATGGAGATTATGAAGAATGTTTTATTTTAAGAGATAAACCTCAAACTTTTTATTCCCCACCCAACTGTGGCACATATATGGTAGAAGAAATGGACAAACCATGGTGGCATGTAAATAGTGGGAGATATGACCATACCATGGCACAAATATGATGAAAAATATGACAATACCATTGTGGCATATATACATTTAAAATGACATTTCTACATGCCACTCTGGTACATATATGGTAGGTAATATGACTATACTACTGTGGCACATATGTTAGGGGGGGACTTTACCCCTGTGGCACATACTTGGTTAAAGGTATGATCATACCCTTGTAGCAATATTTTGTGGGAGGTATAGTGAGAGGTATCACCATGCCACTGTGGTACATACATGTGTATGATGGGAGATATGTAGATGGTATAATTATACCAGTTTGGCATATATTTGGAAAGAGGTACAATCATATCTTTGGCACAAACAAAGTAGGATGTATTGTGGTAGTATGACCACATGACTTTGGCAAATATATGTTGGGAGGTATGACTTAACCAGTTTCCTTCACTGTTCTAGAACTGACACCCTAAACGAGAGTAAAAAACATTGGCTGGTCCTAAAACATAAAACATGTTATATTTGTATCTGATTTAGTATTAGTTATTTGACACTTGATTTAATTGTAGATTTCTGGCAAATAGACTAGATGAGTATGGAGATCCTTTCAGAGATACACAAGTACCTGTTATGTGGGAGGTATGTATGTACTATGATAAAGACAGGGATAAACAAAACAATATCATATGGGTATTTTAGGTTTCACTTAATAAAAAATGTGGTTGATAGGTATTTAACTCATTAACCAGAAAATTTTTCGCTAAGTGAGAGGAAAAACTAGCACTCTTTTTTATGATTTTTTAAGCCTTTGGACGCATGGTTATTTTCCATTTTAACTTGGCAGTTACTAAAATAAAACAATGGTTAATGCATCTGTTGGTTGTTTTGTTTGTAAATTATGCAAGATAATAATTAATAAAGACAGTCACATAGTGGAATTTATAAGACAGTTTTATAATACAAACACGCTAACATTTTTGTTCAGTTTTAAATAGATATATAAAATTGTAATATACAAATTGTTGATTCCAGGAAGACCAGTTATATAACATGCTGAAGCCACCCCCACCTTATGTTCCACCGACATCCGAGACAAATCGGGAGGGACTATCAAAACCAAAGTTATCTCAGGATAAATCTCCAGCAGCAAGCCTATTACAATCCATTAATCCACTTCTCTTTGCACATGGATTTGGAGAGACTAATTTACAAAGTGGATCTGGTAAGGGAAAGCAGAAAGCCAAACCTGATAAAGACAAGGATCCAAATGCTCCTAAAAAGCCAGCAAATGCCTTCTTACTGTTTTGTCAGCAACAACGCACATCAGTTCAAGAGGAATACTATAAAGTATGTAATTTAAACTACAAAAAGTTTAGATTAACAGATTCTATGTTATTTACATGTTTATTGTTTGTAAAATAGTACTGGCTATCATGATTTAATGGAGAATCATTTACTATTTACTTTTGAAATTTTTTTTTTTTTTCATTTTTAAAAATAAAATCATCTGGGGCATTGCTAAATACAAATTAATTTTAAATACTTGTTTTGTGGTACATGTATTCACTTAACCTTGAAAATAGTTTAATTTAATTCTCCATGAACATTTATAATTTTTCAGTATATTGGCTAATTAGCTTGAAATGGCTTGATACTGTTTTTTAGGTCAAATGCATCAATGAAGGAGTGTTTTTATAAAAGGATAAACAATTTAATACAGAATGTTTGGAAAAGTTTATACAGATATAAGTTCATACTTTCATTTAAGATATGGATTAGTATATTGTATGAGTGACAGACATTTAAACATTGACATAATCTACAGTATATAGATTAATGTTTTTAAATACTAATTCGTCATTAATTTTGTTCGTGTATATTTCTCTTTGCTAACCTGTTTCTGGTGTCATTTAAATTTTATATGTTTTAGGAACACCATGAAGAAATCTCAAATCATGAGTTAACCAAACGATTGGCACAGCACTGGAACAGTCTAAACACAGATCAGAAAAAGGTAATTAAAAAACTTGTTAAATTTGTAGATACATGTTAGTTAATGTAACAAGATTCACATGTGGTTCACATCATAACTGTTAATGTGTATATAGATTGTAGAGTAACTGTGAAATTATTTATTTATAAGGTGTTCAATTTTTTGTAATTCTAAGAAAAAACACCTTCAAAAGCAGCCCTGAGAACCACAGGGTTTAAAATTGAACTCAGTGAAATCAGATCTTAAGTTGAACAGTTACCAAGAACGGCACATGACTTGGCTTGTTCTATCAGTTTGGGAGATTAGTGTAAATGTGACACTTAATTGTCCATGTTGAAACTAAATACTAATCCATTAATTAACACTAATTAATTCAGTCATTAACTAGAACTACTCAGCTCATTATCTGATATAACAGTAGCCTAATTACTGATAACTCCTGATAGTTTTTGTTTAACAGACCATTTATCACTAATTGTTTGAAAAAATTTAGATTTCTAAGTTTTTTCAATACATTTTTAAACTTTGAGCAATTTTTACTATGAGTTATAGGGGGTATTGAGTTTTTAAAGTTAATTTTAATACATTTTTAAACTTAAGTATATTTTTACTTCGAGTTATAGGGGGTATTGAGTTTTTGAAGTTAATTTTTGATACATTTTTTAACTCTGAGCAAATTCTTACTTCAAGTTTTAGAGGGTATTTGAATAATAAAATTATGAGTTATCTGAAATGTCCAAATACAGTTAATACAGAAAACCAGTTGGGAGAAAGTAGAGACACTGAGTTATCTTTGATATCAAAGTTTGTAGGGGTGTGCGATATTATCGGTATATTGTGATATGGCAGGGCCGATACAATATACCGGTACGCATAATAAGAAACTGATATACCGTGGAAATTAAAAAAAGTCAGTGGATTTAGCTTGGGGTGTGCAATATTATCGGTATATTGCGATATGGCAGGGCCAATACAATATACCGGTACCCATAATAAGAAACTGATATACCGTGGAAATTAAAAAAAGTCAGTGGATTTAGCTTTAAGACCATTATTTTGTTAATGTTTTATTATCATCTTAATCTTGAAAGTGTTCGTCATTAATGTCAACCACATACGAAATAAAGCGGGTCTGAGATACAGTCACATTGTTTATACCAAATACAAGTTATAATCGAAAATGGCAGATGATGAAATCAAACTTTTAAAAAATTAACAGAATATAGCAGTGTGCTTTGTCAGTAATGTAGACATTAGATATGCTGGGGGTACAAATAATCTGACTTCATGCATTTGCCACCATCCTGGACACAAACTTGGATTCTAGTTCGATATTGTTTCAAATTCTTGTTGCAATGTAGCTCATGACCAGCAGCTTAAAAGGCAACAAACACTTCTTCCGATAATTGGGGCGAAATACCCATCTACTAGATGACAGTATATTGCAATACATATTGCAATTTTTTCTTAAATATTGCAATATATTGCAATATGTTTTTCTTCCCAATACCCATCCCTAGAAGTTTGAGTTATGGAATTTCTACTGTAGCATACACTTCTCTTGTACATTGAGCTTTAAAATAGGAATATCCAGAAACCTTGTTGCAAAAATTTACCAATTGTGTATTTGGTAAAAAGAAACTATTAAGTAAATATTATTATAATACCTAAGAAATTTTGTTATTTTATTTGTTTACATATTTTACAGGTATTTTATGACATGTATGAACTTGAAAAAGAGCGTTATGACAAAGAAATGAGAGAATACCATGACCGAGAGGACGTCAGTATGAAAGAAACTATTACAAGTCAAGCAGAGGTTAATGCTGCTGCAATGGGCCTGGAAGCACAAAATGCTGTTGATGCTTTAATGTTGGAAAATTAAAATATTTTTACCCCATAGATAAGTTGTGTAGTCTTAAAATCAAAGTAAATCCAATATGCCATATTAATTTTAGGGGTAAAGAAGATGGATGTGCTGTTATGGTTGTGCTACATGTAATTTTAAAGGTGCTGTAATCTCTTTGCACAAATTTCTTAACACTGAAATAGATGCTGGTCATTACTTTGTGTTTGTTTTTTGATTCAGAAATCTGAGATATTTAAAAAAATGATATCAGTACATGTACCAGGGGTTCAAAATTCCCTGGGTCCGAGGTTCCAGACCTTTTGATTTTACTTTGGGACCTTGTCAGAACATTTTTTGAATACACTTTCTTTTGTGTATTAAACACAATCTCAAAATGGCTTAATTTATTGCTCTTTTTGAAAGCTGTTATTGTCTGTTCCTTTACGGAAATGAAAATATAATGCATGGCCGCTTTGAACACAATATTGGGTGTTTGTAAGTTTTGTATATGATATACATGTATTTGTTTAATCAAGAATATAAACAGAGTTGATCAACATGAGTTTAGTTGATTTTTGGGCACATGGATCTTCCAGTGTTGATATGGGACCTCCCAATCTTTATTTGGGACCTACCAAAAATAAAGTCAAAAAGTCCTGGACCTAACATTGTAAAATATAATTTTGAACCCCTGCAGTACTGAGTATTTAAAAGTGGTGTCACTTTAGTAAATATTAACAAAATTTTCAGATTAAAGTGACAGATAAAACTGGTTTTTGTGGTACCTCTAATATCGTTACCTTTCAAAGAAATTTCTTACATAACGATTTGATAACATGTCAAGTAGCTAGCATGTATCTTTGTTCATAATACTGTCAGGACACATAGTCAAACAGAATATTTAGTTGCAAAAGTGAAAAAAACATTTTAGTTCATTGCAGATATTTAACATTTCACCAGGGTTGTCTAGTTATGGTAAAAAAAAAAAAAAAAAAAAAAAAAAAAAAAAAAAAAACAGGGATAAGGTTAAAGAAGACAAAATCAAAGTTAAAAATACTAAATCCATGCCACTTAGAACAGTGATGTTGTTCAGGGAATATAAATCCTTGACAAGGGTACATGGGCTGTGTAACTTGGCAGAAAACCCTATATATCTTACATGTCTTCTTGTGATTGAAGAATTAACAAATACAAATAGGTAACTAATGAATAAGGGACCTATTATGTTTGGAGTATAATTTCTAATTTGCTTATGGAATAGTAAATGTATTGGTTACAAATTACAACCTGAATAAATTCTTTGAAATCTACAATTTTGTTACAATGAAACTTTACTACAGCAATTGTTTTCAGTGAAAAAGTTTTGTGTGATGGATAGGATAAAGAGTTCCTGTATATATATATATATTTTTTTTTTTTGTATGTTTGATTTTACCTTGTAACTTTGAAAAGTAGTTTAACTACAAAAATAATTATGTTTTTGTGTTTAATATCTCACTTTGTCATGAAAATTAGTATAACTATAGGTGTGAAGTGGAGTAATGATGTTTTATGCCGCAGTCAAGATTCTTTCTCTCATAATGAGACTGTCAGTTCAGGAACATTGGAGGAATCCAGAGTTCCCAGAGAAAACCATCAATCTTCAGTAAGGGAATTGACAAACTCTCTCACACTAGAATCTGCCCAAGTGAGATTTGAACCTCAGCACTGTGATCTTGTAAGTGCACATTTTAGACTATTTAGCTACTAAGGCTTATATTTCTAAAGGAATCAGCTTTTTAGCAATTAATTAAATGTATGCAGTTTTGAAAGAAAAAAAAAACTTGATGACTGTTTGATATTGTTCACTTACTTAAGCCAATACTAATTGAAGATTGAAATGTGCATCTGCAATTACCATAAAATATTTCTATAAAAGGAAAATATTCAGCATATGTATTCTACATGTTGAACAATTAAAATTTTTTACAGGAAATGATGTGCTTACATCATATGCAAAATAGAATTCTTTATTACGACTTGGTTTAAATACTAGTATGTGAAAATACCAAACTTTATTCAATTTGTTTGATTTTGACTAATACAAAACATAATTCACTGTCAATAATGGTCAAAGGTTGAAGAAATACATTTGTCAGCAGTTTGCAGCTTTTCAAGACTGAAGCAAGTTTATTAATCCCTGAAGATCATTCTTTGAACAAGTTTATGTATGAGAATGTGTTTTATTTTCTGTCTTCTACTGGCCAGCACTCGGGCTGTCTTTAATGTGTTAGCTCAGATTTAGTTCACTACAGACAAGCCTATCATGCCTCCAGTCACATATCTTGACATCTGGTGAACCAGGAGATACTCTGTCTTCTGAATGACAAAAGCCAGATGAGATGAGAAAGCAAAATCCCAAATTTTAAAAATCTTAACATGTACATGTATGTATTTATGACCTAGTTGGGGTTTTAACCCAGGACCTTCCATTCTTGAAGCAGATAACTTTCTCTTAGCAATTATGGCAAGACAAATAAATGCATGCATTATTACAAGTATCATGTTTAAGGTGCAAGTATTATAAACATAAAATTTTCATTTGTTATACATAAAAAAATAAACAGAACTATGTTTTATGACAGCCAAATTAGTAAAAAAGATATGCTTTTAATATGCTGGAAGTGGACAAAGGACATTTCAAAAAAATTGAAAATTTCTTGATCCACCCAAATGTAAACTTCTCAACCATATACCACAGGAGCTAGCCAAATGTTGACAGCTCTAACAAATAAAAACAGAGCCAGCCAAAGGCAGACAGCTCAAGTTTATGCCATGAAGCAACCTCAATGTATACAACTCTAACACACCACACATTACACTGGAGCAGGCCAGTTCAAGCATATCACACTGGATTAAGCCAAGGAAGACAGCTCGGGCATATCACAATAGAGTGAGCCAGATGTAGATAGCTCAAACATATCACAATGGATTAAGCTAAAGGAAGACAGCTTAGGTATATGATACTGGAGTGAGCCAAAGGTAGACAGCTCAAGTATATTCAACTGAAGCAAACCAAATGTGGGCAGTTCAAGCAATATGATACTTGTGCAGGTCAAATGTAAATAACTCAAAAATATAACACAAGAGAAAGCCAAAAGTCGACAACTCGAAATACATCTCACTGGAGCTGGCCAAATGTATATAGCTCAAACATATTTGTGGGTAATAGAGTAGACATCTCAAGCATATCAAATGAGTAAGCCCAACATATGCATACTACAGTGATCTTTGTAGTTAGATCATGAGCTGAATACATTTATATCTCTTATAAGTTAATCCACAAGAATTAAAATCACCTCTCAGGAAATAGTCATTCACAGTAGAAGCTATAGTATATCAACTATTTCAGAGGTTCTGTGGCTTGTTTTTCAGTACTTTCAGTACTTTGATTACTATTTTCTAAATAGACTCAAATATTTTTAACTGATTTTTGTACACAATTTATTTACAAAATACATGTACATTTAATACATAAAGAGTTTGTGCATTTACACACAAATGGATTCTTATTTACAGTACATATGATAAATATTTCAAACTTTCAATGTTTTTTTATATATGATGATGTTTTAAAAATATCTGTTGGAACTCCTCTTGCTTAATCTTTTGTTCATTAGCAGAAAACTTTTTTTTCAATACCTAAGGCATCTAAGTTCCATCTCTATATTATTTTCACTAAACTTTGACACCCCAAAATATTTGGTATGATCCAATAAATAAAGAAATGGGCCATACCACTGTAAATATAGGGTAAAAAGATTTTATCAAATACATGTATTACTGTTAATATATTTTTGTACTCAAATGTCAAAGATGAGATTTACACCATTTCTTGATAAATTTTTTGTCATTTTTATGAATATCTTAATAAAATAATTATATCTATGACTGAGGAAATTAATTGTCTTTTTTTTTCGAAGCTGGTAAAATTCTAATTTGCAATATAGATAACTCTGTGTTTTTCTATTGTTTCAATGTCTCTTTCTAATTGTTTCATTTCAGCTTCCATTCTTTCTTTGCGGTTTTTCTTTGGGGCTGTATCTGTAACCACTGATAGCCCCTGATACTGCTCATGGATTTCCTCCCAGTTTGTTTTGAGTCCCTGTAGAATTGCCTGGCGTTCTTCATTAGTTAGACACCTCATCGCACCCCGTCTGAAGTGTTCAGCTACATAAGCATCATATTCCTCTTGAGCTCTTTTCATCTCTTCTTTTCTTTTTACAAGATATTTAGGTGTCTCACCAAAGTCCTATAGAAATTAAAACAAAATAAATTGTCATTAACAGAAGTTTTATTTCAAAATGTGACATAAAATTGGGGTTAAAAAAAATTATAATAATGATAGAAAAAAAAAAATAAAATAAATTTTTTTTTTTTTTTTTGAAATTGTGCCCAATTAAATACCCTGTTTTACAGAATTTAGAGTCAAATTCATATAAATGTTTCTTAGAAAATTATGTTTATTTAGTTTGCTAAACTCTGACCTGTGAAAAAGCAGCTTGCAGATATAACATGTACAGTATTCCATTTGTGCAATGAGACATTACCAGTTTTAAGATGTTTTCTGAGAAATTTTATCCAATCAATTATGTGTTGGAGACTATATTTATAATAAATAAAAAAATATTTGGTCCAGAACCAGGCTTGCCTTAAGAAAGTAAATTTAAAAAAATTATATATTACAATTCACGCAGATAAAAGTGCAAAATAAATTAATTTTACAAACATTTTCTGTTACATTATAATAGTTACCTTTCTGTGTAGGTACACTGGCTCTAATCCAGATGGTTCTAACAGGTTTTTATCGCCTTTCTTTGTATCTACATATATTTTTTCAGGTTTCTTAGGAATGGATGTGATATTCTGGACAGCATTTGTTGTAATGAAATTTTTAGTTGTTTTGATGCCCATCAGTGGCTGGTCAACCTTAGCTGGCACTAATGGCTTTTTTCTTTCAGCATCTGGATATTCAAATTGTCTCCCTTGAAGAAAAAAAAAAGAAAAGAAAATTGAAGTTAGATCTGATATATGGTAAAAAAAGTCTTTTATCAAACATTAATAACCAATTACCTAGAGATTGAAAGTTGTCCATTCAGGATAATTTTCAGGAAAAAAAATATTTAACATCTAATTCAAGTTTAGACAGGGTTTCAGTTTACCAAGGAGTTGTCTTTTAGAGGTTTCTCTGAACCATCTAAATAAGTGGTGTGAGTAAGAGAGTTTTATGCCCCAGTCAAGATTATTTCACTTATAACAAAATGGTCTGTTGAAGGATGGTGGAGGAAACCAGAGCGTCCAGAAAAAAATCTTCAGCTAGCAATTTGACAATTTTTCCGACTTGATTGAGATTCAAACCTATAATTTAAGGAACTGTGCAGGTGCATTTGGACCAATTAGCCACAGATATACCTTATGTCCTAAGTGGGCTACTATAATTCAACCTAGGCTTATAAGTAGAATGCAGGTTAAGTATGCATTGTTGAATTCTTTAGATATGTAAAAGGAGAGAGGAAACACCTGAAAAAAAAAACTTTCTCACCGAGTACCCCAGCTTAGGATCAAACCTGGCCCTTTTGGATGATAAGTAAGCACTCTACCACAAGGCTAAAAGATCCAGGCCATGAAGCCTGGCACTAAATCACTATATTAAATCTACTAAATACAACACTACATTACCACAACTAGTTCAGCCATGCTACAGATATATATATAAGCAGGCTGTATACTTACTATCTGGAAGGATTGGTTCCTTTGAGTGTTTTTTCAGGTAGTTTTCTGTTGTGTTTAGTGGAACTTTAGCTTGACCCATGGTTTTATGGTCATGTCTGTTTGTGCTATGTTGCTCTTTGACATTGTCTTTAAATCTTGATGTATACCTGAAAGTTTAAATTTTTTATTATGTATGTTATTAAACAAAAATTAATTGAACTTAAGTATTGTAGGAGTGTAGTCATTCTGTTTTTGACAGTAAATTTAAGCATAATTTCCATAGAAAATTTCTATCTATCTACCTGTCTGTTGAAACCGATATAGACATTTTGCCTCTCTGGTATGTTTCCATATGGTCTCTCTCAAATTCTTTTTTGTCTGGTTTTGGTTCATAATTTCTAGGCTGGAATTTTATGTCCAACATTGGTCACTCTTTAACTGAAAGTTGCTTTCCTTACATTAGTTCTATTGTATTTTTAATGGATTTTAAAGTTGTGCCACCTGGTGTTGCTTTTTAAAAATGTAACTATGTCGTTAGAAACTTTGTAAATGTTGTGTTGGATTTTATACATTTGTATTACATCAGATCTTAGTCTCCTATATTCCATAGAAATTTCAATTAACCTTGTTAGGTATTGTTTGTTTAATTGAACTTACAAGTATTTGTAACTGGAAATCATTACATGTACATGTATAAGGTTGAGACTATGATTTTATAAGGGTGAGACTAGAGCTACATGGGTGAAATCATGGCTATATATAAACTGATCATTACAGAACAAGCCACTTTATACCACTACCTTTTCTATTATCATATATACATGTATATGCATTCTTGATTTCCATTAAATATTTCTATAGAAAAAATGCTGTTGCTATGGTGATTTAACATGTTGAAAGTGGCAATGTTTACAACTGAAATTATACTATGCTGTATGCATATTTGCCATTGACTAGGTTTTTCAATACTAGCAGGTAAATTCTTACAGTGATAATTTTTTACTATGTGCAAAGATATTTCATGCACATAGCAATATCCAATTAAGACTTGGTTCAAGTAAATGAAAGATGCTATACTTTATTTACTGGCAGTTTGGTGTAACTGGAAATCATTATATGCATTCTTATTTTCTATTAAATATTTCTATAGCAATTATGTTGTTGCTATGAGGATTTTCTATGAAATTTATACATAATTCACTGTCACAAACAGAGTGTCAATAATGAAAGTGTGATTTTGCATAGTACTGAGAAAAATGTACTTCTGATTCAGGTTTAATAGATGAATTTTAATTTTTTTCTCGATACATATTTTTTTTATTACAGGTACAAGATTTTTCTTAAATTAAAAATACAATGTAATGGGTTTTTCTATTCTCAGAACAATTTTTATGTTTTATACAACCTTTTGCATTGAGTACAAATATCAAAATTACAAGTGATATCATGTAAATATGCCAATTCAGTAACTCTAAAACCAGATGTTTCAGACTGTTTCTGTTTCTTTTGGCCATGTTAGCACATTTAAGAATAAAAATTGTGATTTTTTCTGGCCATGTTAGCACAATTAAAAATAAAAATGGTGATTTTTTCTGACCATGTTAGGACAATGAAATTTTTTAAACTAATAGAGCTATAGTGGTGAGAAAAATTAAAAACTACTTATTGACAAAAGTCTATGACAAATTTAATCAGTTAACAATAAATTTAAATTTAATTCAGTAATTTAAAAACACTTCACACTTTATTGTAATAAATTCATTAGTGTAAAAAGACAATGGGTCAGATTGAACTGTGGTTAAAATTCAATGTTTGATTTTTTTTCAGTTATTTTGGGAAAATAATAGTCCAAAAACATTAGACAACCCATGTTTTTTATTATAGTATTTTTATATAAAGTAGTTAAACATTACACAGCAAAGAAATTGATATCTAAATAAAAATGTATAACTTTGTTGTAGTATGGATCGAGACACTAGCCATCACTGGGCAACAAAATTAAAAGCCATACAAATATCAGAAATATGCTCGTTTAATGCAAAAACACCGAATCTTGTATTCAAAACACAATTTCCCTTCTGACTTCATTTCAGCAATCATTTGTATTTATACCTTTTATAGACAATGTTCCACCATTTGGGTGTAGAAACAAAACCCCATTATGAAAAAAAACTTCGTTTGTAAGTTACAATTTAACCCCATTTTAATCATTTAATCATAGTAAATATAACTTTACCTTTTTGACTTCGGTGGACAATATTCCTCTCTTGGTATTAAATCGTAAATACTTGCTTCCATCTCTGCTATTTTGTGTGTGGAAGTAAAGATCTACAGAGCTTGCCAACCAACAAAGATTATAAATAAGTTGTTGCTATCTGTAACCAGGAAGTGCGTCAGATAAGGGACACAACTCTTTAAATAACACGAATATCCGGTTTGGTTTCCTTTACTTAACTATTTACATGCTGTCTGTCGTTTGTCAACACCACAGACTTTGAAATTATAATGTATAACCCATAATCGAAAATGGACAACGCAACAATAAATTGGTAAGCACCCCTCTCTCTCTCTCTCTCTCTCTCTCTCTCTCTCTCTCTCTCTCTCTCTCTCTCTCTCTCTCTCTCTCTCTCATATTTTTCTCTATCCCTCATATTGTTGGGAAAAACAATTTCAGATTAAACAACTGGTGGTCTTCAAGAAATTTTTAAAAATTGTACAATAGAGAAAAGATTTTCAATGAAAACTAAAAATGTGAAAAAAAAAATGAAAATGTCTTTGAAGATGTTTTTAATAGAACAGTAAAAAAAAAATTGATTCATTTGAACTGGTTTACACTAACCCCAATGAAAAGCAAAAGAAAACTGAAACAAAAAGCCTAACCACTGAGCTGTAAGTCATAAATTTGATTCATTCATAATAAAGTTTATTGTGTAATCATGGTAATGTACTTAAGTACATGTACGCATCTATAGAAAGAACACTAAAAGTAGATTTTGATAAAAAATTGCTCTATGTAGTCTATTTTTGGAAAATCTGTAACTACTTAACAGCGTAGAATCAAATTTTGACTTAATTTGTAATGGATATGGCCAAATTGAGCATCACAGACCCTATTGGTCCTCTTGTTTTATTTATTTGTTTATTTATTATTATTATTATTAATTTTTTAAAATATATTTTTTCATTATGTTTATTATTTTTATTGATTTATTTTATTGTTATTATTTGTGTGTGTGTGTGTGTGTGTGTGTGTGTGTGTGTGTGTGTGTGTGTGTGTGTTAAATTTCTTTTGAATTAGTTTTAAACATTTTAATTTTAGGAATGACTATCAACCAAAAAATGGGATTTCATGTTTTTTCACTGAAGAAAATTTTGAGCGATATTGTAAAACCCCTTCCTTAGAGGAAAGAATTATAGAAACTTTACAGGAATTTCAAAAAAATGTGAACAAAGGCCCCAGTAAAGATAAACAAAGAAATAAAGATGAGATCAAGGAAGAAGAAAGCATGGATGATGAAGAGTACAGGGGAAATGTGAAGACATTTGTCAAAGAAAAAGGCAATTCAGCTGTGAAAAAATTGATAAAGGAAAGTGATACAAAAATCAACATCAAGCCAGATTCAAAGCAAAAAGATGAGGGATATTGGAAGAATAGCAGGTTTGTTAGTTGTCAAATGACAAACTGTTTTTTAAAAATACTGCAAGAAAATTGTTTTTGTGAGAGCTAGTATTTATATTTGCAATATACTTACCAGTATTTTGCAAAGATTTGATTTAATTTAATGGGATTTTACATCCCAGTCAAGAACATTTCTTGTTAAGAATATTTCACTTATACATGTATTATGATGTCACCAGCTGTAGATGAAGAGGCAGAAATTTTTACCTTTGCACTGCACTTAGGTTGATTTACAGGGAGAGTTCTTTAGCATGCCATGGCTGCCATTACACAGGTCATCAGTTTTAAGGTCTACAACGGAGATCCCTGTGATTTTTATTTCTAAAAGCTGAGCACTTGGACAAAGAACAGTTACTACCAATTTTCAACTCTTGGTCCGACCCAGCAGGGGTTTGAACCCCAACCTCCCACATAAGAAGTATTTTGCAAAGAGAGAGCATGAAAAGAAATTTGCACTGCTTCATTAACTTGGCCACCTATGAGTGACTTTTTGGCCATAGTATTATGAATTCTAAAAACCTCTCGAATGGTTTATACCTACACCCTCTATAATGCCAAAAAAACTTCACTAAGCAAATTGTGGCAATGAAGCAATGTCTTGTTGTATAATGATATCAGGACATTATTTCATTGTCTAGAAAATGCAGAATTTCAATGAATTTCAATGCTGTGAAATAGTTTTGGCTTCAAATTTTAATTAAAAGAATCATTAATCATAACACTTATGTAAATCATAACACTTATGTAAAGTGCTGTTCATTTCTCTGATTTTACACATGTATAAATTTTAGTAGAATTACTTTTAAACAGTCAAACCTCCAAGAGTAACCACCTTTTATAAAGATCAACTGTCCATCAACTGACTTAATTTTGAATTATTTTATGTTTTGATTTAGATTCAATGATGTAAGACTCTGTAGAGCCATTATACCTCCACCAAGAAAATCACTGTTAACGCAACAAGAACACCAACAATATTTACTTCTTTATCCTAAATATGCTAACATGCGAAGAGCACCTAAAGAAACAGAAATGGCAGAGTATGAAAGTTTTCAGGTGTGTTTAACACTATAAAATCTGGTTTAAAGACCACATATAATAAGATAGCAAGGTCATTTTGTATTTTTTTTTTTTTGTTTTTTCTTCTTGACAATAAGTCCAAGGAAATAATTGTTTTTGGGTGACTATTCCCACACTTGTTTTTTTTAGAACTGTTCAGAGCCATTTTATTATGTGAGCATAGCTCACCGTAATAATTTTGTTAAAAAATTGAAACATACAGTATATTCAAGTTTTTATATGTACCCTTATCTGAATTACTTTGTAAGTAGAAACAATTAATTATTTTTGTTAGCCTAAAGAAAAAATAGGTATTGTACTGATTACGGTAATTTAGATAAAATTGTTTTTAGTAAAAACAATTGATTTATTAGTTAGCAAATCATAATCAATAATATGAATTATTTTGGTGTTCTTTTTTGTATATTCATGAACACCATTATTAGATATAAAATAACTGCATTTATTCATACATTACTAAGATCTTTATTTGATGAGGGCTGTCACATGTCGGTCTGCTTAATTTGTGACAAAATGAACCCCATTTCCAAATTGTATGACAAAATATAATTTAAGGGGGGGGGGGGTTATTTTATTTTCTTTACTATTATTTTTTCAATATAATTTTTCAGAAATTCTGGAAGATTATAACTGAAGAACAGAAAGAATTTATGCATTATTTAGAAAAATTAGCAAAAGCCAACAAGTCAGATTACACTTACATGACACCAGGGGGCAGTAAATATGTGGAGGTAACTCTTTGATATTTTTTAGCTACAGGAGACCTGTTGTATAAGTGGTATAAAGTAAATTTTGGCATCCAATATTAAAAGTTACTTTGATAGTCTTCATATTTTATTCATTCACATGTAATTAATTGCAACCAGATTTGTCACCTATTTTAGCAAAATATTTTTCACAGATTGAAGTTGGTAATGTTGTTCAACATTGCATTAACAATTTTTAATCTATTTATGATAGTAGTTTTTAATCTCTAACAAATAATTTAAGAAAAGTTAATTAAAAAATTCATGTATGTTAGAGATTTGTGAGTATTTTTAATGACCTGCCTTGTACTAGTGGCCATCTTAGAGCATCTTTAACTTGCAATTTGTTCATTTTCTTCTAGGGCCCACTCAGAGCAACTTTTACACCCAAATTCTTCATTTTCCTGATATGAAAATAAATGAAAATAAAGTTTTATTAATTTATTTGATAATTTAGAGTGGTTTTAAATCCCAATCAAGAATATTTCACTTACATGTATATCAAGATGTTGAAAACAAAAGGGGGGGGGGGTGAAATCGCTGTAAGATCAATATGTTTTTTATGCATGTAGTTTGGAATACCAGTCACAAATTTATGAAGATACCTAATATTGAAACAAACATGTTTGGAGAATAATGCCTACCAAGATACCAAAATTAATTTTTGAGTGGGATCATTCAAATTCCAAATATGTCCAAATGTACCAGATACTGTTGCAAACCAAACATGTGGCAGGATATCAGACATCATAACCAATAAATTAAAAAAGTTGAGGGATACCAGATACCTGAGCAATATCAAGTATTATCAAATAAAATTTAAAAAATCAAATACATGACTCTTACTGGTACTGCCTTTGGTTTAGGCCAGTTTTTGATACTTTAAGGTTTTAGGGTATCACATGTTCCACTGTAATTTATATTTTTATGGAACACCTTTAGATGTTAAAACAAGCTGTTTTTAACAAAATATGGGAAGGGGGGGGGGGGTGGGGAGGTGTGTGATAGTACAGCATTTACAGTGTTCATTTCTCTAAAAACAATAATCAGATTTATGTCTTAAATAACCTCAGTTGAGACCAATTTTTTTCTGTATAATTTTTTTCCAGGAATGGCTAAACTGTAAAAGAAAAGAAGTAGAATACTATAGGAAGTTTTACAACAATCTGGACAATTTTCCGTTGCATGCACCACCAACACAAATGTCACCACAGATGATTTATAATCAGACTCTGTTAGAGCTGGTAATTTGTCATATTTTATTTTAGAGAAACCATATACATCTAGTGGGTTATTTTTGCGAGGTGCAATTTTTTTGGCAAATTGGTGGTAGCATTTAATCTCCAAGATAAAATCATGAAAAAAAACCAGTCGACCACGAATGAGTTGTTTTAGGTCGACAAAAGAAATACCCTAAAATTTTCACAGACCTTTTCTTGTCAAAATTGCCAAAATTTAGTCCTGCTAAAATAACCAGCTATATGGTATTTATTGTACCTGGTTGATGGAGGTTGTCATATGCAAAGTTTCAAGACTGTCTCTTTTTTAATCCTCTTAACACAGTGTTAAAATAGAGATATTCACAACTTGTCTATTAAATGGTTGCTTGGTGTCATTGTTACCCATCTGATAAGATTTAAGTGATAATCTGCGACATTGTAAAACAATACAGTAGCATTCTAAAGTTGTTGTCATTTAAAGTGCTTATGGTAGAAATTTGGATTAATACTCGTTTTATATTATAATATATCCAATGTATTCTTAAAAATTTTAAAGTTTAAAATGTGCCCTAAATATTTTGCATATTTGTCCTTGTGAATTTTGTTCATTTGGAGTTACTAAACCAGATACTAAACAGAAAATATTTTCATTTCTTGAACATGTGGATATCTTGGTTCACCTAGTGTTGAATCTCTCCCAGGGCTGATCCTAGTGCGAGAATGCTTTTCAGTTTGCTTGTCAATGTCAGTGGTTTTCTCTTGGCACTATGGTTTTCTCCACCATCCCTGAACTGACCACCTCAGTATCAGTAACATAATCCTACTAGCCACAGAGTATTGTTAAAAATCTTGTTTTATTATCTGCATTTCACATAAAAATTTCTTATTTGACATGTCATTGACTAGTGGTACAAATTTGTGTCAAAGAGAAAGTATTGCCATCTGTTACAATAAATGTTGAGTGATTCTCGGTGAAGACATTTTTCTTTGAAATAATCAAATTATATGAGTTGGCAAACACCTATCAGACAAGAAATTGTATGTTAGAATACAGTAGAATACCCTGTTCATTGGCACCCTGTTCAGTCATATTTTGGCATTTGTGATTAATCAGGGAAACTTAGGAACCAAAAAAAAAGCAAACAGATTTTGGTGT
This sequence comes from Tegillarca granosa, assembly GCA_029721355.1. Lineage (NCBI taxonomy): Eukaryota > Metazoa > Mollusca > Bivalvia > Arcoida > Arcidae > Tegillarca > Tegillarca granosa. The sequence continues at coordinate 24,494,115 of CM056608.1, forward strand.
GATATGTGAGATGGAAAGTTGTCAAGGGTCATTTCAATAGTATTTCACTGTATATAATGCACCATTTGAGTGGAGTGGAGCGATAAATTTTTATATCTCAGTCAAGATTTTTTCACTATCAAGGCAGTCATTTTAAGGAGAAAAACCGTCACCCCCCCTCCCAGGAAAACCACTTCCCTGTGGCAAGTAAACTGACAATTTTTTCACTGTAGGATCTGTCCTGAGTCAAGAGTCACTGTGATTTATAAGCATGCTTTTTAGATCACATGGCCACTAGACTCCTACAACATTTGAGAAAAAAATATTTCATCAGAAACAAACATATACATTTTACCTTTTTTTATTTACTAGGGTCATGTGCCTAAAATGATTGTGCCTGATTTATCAACAGGTAATCGTCCTATTGTACCAACAGACTATCAGGCTGTTGTGAAGAATTACCCAGTGGCAAAACCTAAAACAGCAAGTGGCTGGAGTCATCAGGTTAGTTACCATGATGATTGTTATTCTGATCACAGGCTAGTGACAAATGCTGCTTATTTTTCAAAGTAAAAAAGTATCTAAGTTTGACTTTTTTACTTTTTTACTTTACTTTAGTACTGTATTATTTGAATGGAGAATTTAATTTAGGAACTTAAAAGATGTTTGTTGTTGTTGTAATGTTTAACGTTGCATAAGAAATTTTTCAGCAATAATGATGAGAGCAAGGTTATTAATCTCTTTGAATTGATCTAAAAACAAGGTTGTGTATGTGTAAGATATGCAAGTGTGTATTGTGGTCTGCCCTGTTAGTAGTAAGTATGTCACAAACAAGCATACCACACCCCCAGTCCATTATCCTGGGACCGTGTGAACCAGTCAATACTCTGTCCTCTTTATGCTGAGTGCCAGGCAAGGAAGCAGTATTTCAAACTGTAAAGTCTTATGTATGATCTAACATTCCCACTCTCAAGGTGAATGCTCTACCACTGAGCCACTGAGGAACTGACAAGAGATGACAGGGACAGATGGATGTCTAGACATACCGGTAAATTTCATCACCTGCTGTCTCATTTAAAATCCAAGATGTTTCAGGTTACACTAGCTAATTTTTTCAGTTATTAGTGACAAGGCAATTTTTCTTTTCAAAAATTTGAATAAGCATGTAGTGTATGAGCTTTATCAGGCATTTCTGATCTGCTTTGTACAATGACTCACGACCCCTTCAGAGTTCTTATTCACTCACCTGTAATGTCACTCAGTCCATTATACTTGTACTAAGCCAAGCAGTAAAGACCTATCACAAGAAACAATCTTTCTCACTTGATGTTAACTGGGTTAAAATCTACAACAATGAGACCCTTGGGTTTGGAAGGCTAACACTTTTCAACTCTGCAATGGCAGCCTTTGTGACACATTTGGTTTTAAAGGCTAACACTGCCATGTTTTCTTAGTATAGAAAACAGTATATCAGAGTCTTTCCAGCTGGTATTTAAATTTTTTTCTGTTAAATCTTTTTTAGCCATGCAGTCTGGATACGAATGCGGAAACGTTAGCATTTGGATATAAAGCACATGTTGTATTATCATCTGGGTCACTTCAGTGTTTGATAGATAATCATGCTCCTAGTTACAGCAGAGAATGGGAATTACCTGTTGTAGTAAAAGAGCAGGAATACATTGGTAAGTTCAAGAACAACCTAACAAAATTAAACTGATAGAAGTTCTTGTATTATATATTTTTGCTGAGTTGCACAAAGTGCATATACATATAATAGGACTGGTACAAACATCAGAAATAATTGGTGATTTCTTGATATAATTGAGATATTGACTGAATTGTAGCCATTTGTAACAAAGACATTTGACGAATGAACTGACACACTGTTTCACTGTTAAAGATCTGCCAAAGCAGGATTTGGGGCACCTGTGTAGCTTACAGTAAGACTGTTAAAAAGATCAGCTATAACTCTATATACAAGTGAGATATTGATTTGTAGCCTTATTTTAACATTTACTGTTTGTGCCACGGTATTTTTGACAGTGAATTATGCAAAATGTTCTTAGAAAATGCAATTAACTTGAATTGCATTTGGTATCTTTCACTTACTTAAGTCTAGTCATAACAGGAAATTGCTATATGCATCAGCGAATTACAATAAAGTATTTCTATAGAAAACTGTTAGACACAATGACACAAACAGTAAATCTAACATTGATTACTAAATGTACATGCAATTCAAAAACAACCAGTAATTAATATAACATGCACTTCAGGTGTAATTTTAAAATAAATATTATTTTCTATTGCAGAAGGCAGCAGAAAAGTAATTCATAAAACAGTATATATAGACCGACCTTTTGTATCCAACAAAATTGACATGAGAGAGAAACATTCCAAGTTTTGAAGTATGCCTTTAAATCATATGCATTAAGATCAGGACAGGTTGGTCATATTTTTACTATTCCTAAGAAAACCAGCGAAAATATATCAGCATCTTCAAACTTGTTGCACTCCAAAAATCAGTCCTCTAAACCACAGAGTGAAAACACGTTAGAATCAAATGTTAAAACAGATTTACTGTCACCTCAGTTGCCAGTAGCAACTGAAATAACTGACGATAATTTATTCGACGTGAGTTTGACAGAAGATATTGATGATCTTGAAACTTTTGGTACTTCATCAAAAAAATCTAAATGTGCAGTGTCAGAAAATAAAACAAGAGAAACAATTACAAAAAAATGACATTTTTGACACAAATGTTGACTTAGAAGCTTCTTCTGATAAGAGGTTTGATAAAATTAAGCAATTAGGAAAATCTGTGGTCATCAAGGACAGTGAAAATTCTGTGTCCATTAGGAATAGTGAAAACGCTTTAACTGCCAAGAACAGTGAAAAATCTATAACCACGAAGAAGAGTGAAAACTCTGAAGAAACCAAGGATAGTGAAAAATCCATAGCTTTAGAGAACAACCATTTAGAGGTTAAAGATGAAGAGATAATAGTTAAGACTGGCATTAGGAATGATTCAGGTGTATGTTCTGGATGGAAATCTTCTGACGAAGTCAAGGAAAGATATGATGATAAGGTCATAGAAGTGACGGATGAAAGAATTGTTGAAAAATTGGATAGGCAGAATAAACGTGGTTCCTTAACTCAAGATGTAGAAGCTTGTAGTCCAGAAAAAATTAGGAGGACATCTTCAGAAATATCAACGCGATCACGGCTTGATTCTTCGAGTAGTTGTGATTCGGAATCGGAAAGACTAATGATAGAATATGATAGTAAAGAGGATCATGGGAAAATGTCAAAACAAGACAAGGAACGTATGATAAAATCATTAAGTATGGAAACTGAAGAATATATAGATGAGCCACCTGCAAGTCCTGACATGGAAAACCCAAATGATGAAAATAATTTGGGTGGACCAGCTAGCCCTAATGCTCCTGGTAGCCCAGACATGCTTGTTAACACAGATATTAAAATTGAAGAGGGTCATGAATTAAGTTTATCAAAGCCAGATTTCTTTTCACCAGGTGGCAGGAAATGTGTTCTTATACCTTTACAGAGAGACAATGCTGGGGAGGAAAATGTAATGGATTATTCAGAATCCTTACTGCAGGACAGTGATGGGGAGGAAAATGTAATGGATCATTTGCCAAATGAACCTTTATTTCCTACTCCCCCATTGATACCAAAAGTGAAAAACTATGCTCGAAGAACCAGGAGTTTATCAAGATCAGAATCTTTTACAGAAACTGAAGGTGATAGCGAGTTTTTGAAGTCTTCCAGAAGTAAATCTATTAAAATTGATGATAGTGACACTGATAGGGATGATGGTCTAGTTTTGGATATCCCAGATTCAGAACCAGATGAAACTGTTATGCCAGGTCGAAGAACAAGGTATAGTGTTCGAACTAGGAACCAATCAAAGAATGAAAAATTAGCTAGAAAAGATACAGAAAGTGATTCCTCGAAAAAGAAAGAAAAACTTAAATTAAAAGAAACTTTGGATTTGTTGGAAAAGGTTACTGAAAAACGTCGAAGCAGATATAGTGATTCTGATGTTAATATCAGGAAAGATATCAAAATGGAGGTGTCTGAAATAAATGTTTCTGAAAGATACACAACAGAAAAAGGTAATACTAGGTCAAAGGTCAGGTACAGAACTAGGTCAGCAGGCTCTGTAGATAAATTGGGTCAGTGTGTGACTGAAATCAAGAAAGAAAATATTAATAACTCGGCATCTGAATTAAAAAATAAAGATGTACCATCAGAGTGCTCATCTTCACCTGTAGATACAAATGGAGATGCATCAAAATCACTTAGAAACTCAACTCTTGTAACACGTAGATCAAAAAGAAAGACCAGTATTTCCAACACATTTGATGAAAGTAAAAATACAAGCTTAGAGGCAGCAACCAAACTATTAGAAAATATACCACAGGCCCAGTCCAAGGAAGTGCCGGTTAAAAGAGGCAGAGGAAGACCAAGAAAGAGTCAAGATTCTATGGTTCAGAATGAAAGGTTTGTTGTAAATATAAAATTTATCTACAGTAGAATCATTAATATTCTTTGGGTTAAAATTTTGTTGTTTTTGACACACAATTCAATGATGTTACATTTCCATTATGTTAAATTTCCTTTTTAAAATAGCTATGTTTTGTGAAATCGAGTTTTGTAAAAAATAAATCCCATTAGAGGCCATGGTAGTGGTTTTCTCTCACACATTAAAATTAGCAAAATTATATCGCCAAAATTAGATACATGTATATGTTATGCATAATTTCTTTGTACTTTTGATTTGTTAAATCGGTTCCTTCTGTGTTAATATTTGTTTTATCTGTTCCCTTTATGTTATCATCTGTTTTATCTGTTCCTCCTATGTTAACAAACCAGTGTTTTTATTACCAGTTTTGGGAATGGGGCCAGGGTCTGTGCAATTGGGAACTTTTGCGTCATTCTGAGACAAATTGGGATATTTTTACATTGCAAAAATCCCCTCTCCCCCCCCCCCCCCCCCCCCCCCCCCAAAAAAAAAAAAAAAAACAAAAAACAAAAAACCAAGAAAAAAAATCACAAAAAATGATGTGTAGGAAATAATAAATTATACTGAAATACAAATCTCATTTAAAATCATAATGTATTTATTTTCTCTTTCAGGACATTAAATTTGATTATTTAACAGTTAAGCAAGATTTTTTTGGCATCATATTTTTTGATTCTATAAATGATATTTTCAACTTCATTTGAGATCACAAAGGGGTAATTTTATTTGTAACTATTTTAGTCGCGGATCCAATTACTCAAAAATAAAATTTTCACTAAGAATGGGAATTTACAGTCAAAATTTGGGAAATTTCTAGTATTTTGTGAAAGTCAATTTCAGGCCCAAATTAACCCAAAATAAATCACTGCAAACATTTTATCTGTTCCCTCAATGTTAACATCCATTTTATCTGTTCCCTCTATGTTAACATCCGTTTATCTGTTCCCTCTATGTTAACATCCGTTTATCTGTTCTTCTTATGTAACATACATTTTATCTCTTCTTCTATGATAACATACATTTTATCTGTTCTTCTTATGTTAAAATATATTTAATCTGTTTTTCCTATGTTAACATACATTTTATCTTTTCCTTCTATGTTAACATACAGTTTATCTTTTCCTTCTATGTGAACATACATTTTATCTATTCTTCCTGTGCTAACATACATTTTATCTGTTCTTCTTATGTTAACATACATTTTTATCTGTTCTTCTTATGTTAACATACATTTTATCTGTTCTTCTTATGTTAACATATATTTTATCTGTTCTTCTTATGTTAACATACATTTTATCTGTTCCTCCTATGTTAACATACATTTTATCTGTTCTTCTTATGTTAACATACATTCTATCTGTTCATCCTATCTTAACATACATTTTATCTGTTCTTATGTTAACATATATTTTATCTGTTCTTCTTATGTTAACATACATTTTATCTGTTCCTCCTATGTTAACATACATTTTATCTGTTCTTCTTATGTTAACATACATTTTATCTGTTCCTCCTATGTTAACATACATTTTATCTGTTCTTCTTATGTTAACATACATTTTTATCTGTTCTTCTTATGTTAACATACATTTTATCTGTTCTTCTTATGCTAACATACATTTTATCTGTTCTTCTTATGTTAACATACATTTTATCTGTTCCTTCTATGTTAACATATATTTTATCTGTTCTTCTTATGTTAACATTTATTTTATCTTTTCCTTTTATGCTTACATACATTTTATCTGTTCCTCCTATGTTAACATACATTTTATCTGTTCTTCCTATGTTAACATACATTTTATCTGTTCCTCCTATGTTAACATACATTTTATCTGTTCTTCTTATGTTAACATACATTCTATCTGTTCATCCTATCTTAACATACATTTTATCTGTTCTTCTTATGTTAACATACATTTTATCTGTTCCTTCTATGTTAACATACATTTTATCTGTTCTTCCTGTGCTAACAAACATTTTGTCTGTTCTTCTTATGTAAACATACATTTTATCTGATCTTCTTATGTAAACATATATTTTATCTGTTCTTCTTATGTTAACATACATTTTATCTTTTCCTTTTTTGTTTACATACATTTTATCTGTTCTTCTTATGTAAACATACATTTTATCTGATCTTCTTATGTAAACAAATATTTTTATCTGTTCTTCTTATGTAAACTTACATTTTATCTTTTCCTTTTTTGTTTACATACATTTTATCTGTTCTTCTTATGTTAACATACATTTTATCTGTTTTTCTTATGTTAACATATATTTTATCTGTTCTTCTTATGTTAACATATATTTTATCTGTCCTTCTTATGTTAACAAATATTTTTATATGTTCTTCTTATGTTTACATACATTTTATCTTTTCTTTTTTTGTTTACATACATTTTATCTGTTCTTCTTATGTTAACATACATTTTATCTGTTTCTCCTATGTTAACATACTTTTTATCAGTTCTTCTTATGTTAACATACATTTTATCTGTTCCTCCTATGTTAACATACATTTTTTCTGTTCTTCTTATGTTAACATACATTTAATCTGTTCCTTCTATGTTAACAATCATTTTATCTGTTCCTCCTATGTTAACATACATTTTATCTGTTCGACCCATGTTAACATACATTTTATCTGTTCTTCTTATGTAAACATACATTTTTTCTGTTCCTTCTATGTTAACATACATTTTATCTGTTCTTCCTGTGTTAACATACATTTTATCTGTTCTTCTTATGTTAACATACATTTTTTTGTTCTTCTTATGTTAACATACATTTTATCCGTTCTTCTTATGTTAACATACATTTTATCTGTTCTTCTTATGTTAACATACAGTTTATCTGTTCTTCCTGTGTTAACATACATTATATCTGTTCCTTCTATGTTAACAAACATATTATCTGTTCCTCCTATGTTAACAAACATTTTATCTCTTCCTCCTATGTTACATACATTTTATCTCTTCCTCCTATGTTAACAAACATTTTATCTGTTCCTTCTATGTTAACAAACATTTTATCTGTTCCTCCTATGTTAACATACATTTTATCTCTTCCTTCTATGTTAACAAACATTTTATCTGTTCCTCCTATGTTAACATACATTTTATCTGTTCGACCCATGTTAACATACATTTTATCTGTTCTTCTTATGTAAACATACATTTTTTCTGTTCCTTCTATGTTAACATACATTTTATCTGTTCTTCCTGTGTTAACATACATTTTATCTGTTCTTCTTATGTTAACATACATTTTTTTGTTCTTCTTATGTTAACATACATTTTATCCGTTCTTCTTATGTTAACATACATTTTATCTGTTCTTCTTATGTTAACATACAGTTTATCTGTTCTTCCTGTGTTAACATACATTTTATCTGTTCTTCTTATGTTAACATACATTTTTTTGTTCTTCTTATGTTAACATACATTTTATCCGTTCTTCTTATGTTAACATACATTTTATCTGTTCTTCTTATGTTAACATACAGTTTATCTGTTCCTCCTATGTTAACATACATTTTATCTTTTCTTCCTGTGTTAACATACATTATATCTGTTCCTTCTATGTTAACAAACATATTATCTGTTCCTCCTATGTTAACATACATTTTATCTCTTCCTCCTATGTTAACATACATTTTATCTCTTCCTCCTATGTTAACAAACATTTTATCTGTTCCTTCTATGTTAACAAACATTTTATCTGTTCCTCCTATGTTAACATACATTTTATCTCTTCCTCCTATGTTAACAAACATTTTATCTGTTCCTTCTATGTTAACATACAGTTTATCTGTTCCTTCTATGTTAACATACATTTTATCTGTTCCTTCTATGTTAACATACATTTTATCTCTTCCTCCTTTGTTAACATACAGTTTATCTGTTCCTCCTATGTTAACATACATTTTATCTGTTCTTCCTGTGTTAACATACATTTTATCTGTTCCTTCTATGTTAACATACATTTTATCTCTTCCTCCTATGTTAACATACATTTTATCTCTTCCTCCTATGTTACATACATTTTATCTCTTCCTCCTTTGTTAACATACATTTTATCTGTTTCTCCTTTGTTAACATTCATTTTATCTGTTCTTCTTATGTTAACATACATTCTATCCGTTCTTCTATTTTAACATACCAATAATCTGTTCTTCCTTTGTTAACATACATTTTATCTGTTTCTCCTATGTTAACATGCATTTTATCTGTTCCTCCTATGTTAACATAACATTTATCTGTTCCTTTTGCTACCTTTTAATTTGAGGAAGTGTAGTTAATTTTGTATCGTAGCTATGATCTATATTATATATATGTATATTTACATAATTTATTTTTTTTTTAAGCATATCATTTAGAAGACAGAGTTCTGCTTCATCAGTCACAGGTATGTACATTACATATTAATATTCAAAGTTGAAGTCTGTTACAGCCTTTAGTTTTATCAAGCTCAATCTGTTTCTATGGTAACCTTTAATACATGTAACAAGACCCCTTATGGGTTTGTTATTAGTTATTTGCAAGATTTAACAGTTTTGTAACTTGTTTATTAACTGAGCAAGCTGGAACCATGTGAAATTGATTTAAATTGGTTACACCATATAAATATACATTAAAAATTAAAATCCCTAGCAATTCAATTTTAAAAAACCAAGAAATCCTGGATTGTATAGGCAAAAATTTAGTTATGTTGTACTTTAACAAATGTTTGAGTTTAAATAAAAATGTTGTTTTACCATCATAAAAAATTTGATTTTTTACATTTTTAGCTCAGGTAAGGGTTAAGGCCCATGGACCTCTTGTTTGTACTAATTACATATGTAAAAGTCATCCTTTTGTATTTAATTTTAACAGATGAATCAACAAAAAATGATGACTCTAGCCAGGATCTTTCCACATCACCAATATCAACAAAATCTCTCCGAGGTAGACAGCTCAAAGCATCACGAGGAAAAACCAGCAATGTCTCGAGGAATGAAACAGAAAAAACGAAAACTGAAATAAAATCTGGTAGTGAGATGTTGGATGCCAGTACAATTGCCAAACAGAATAAAAACCATGGCAACACAAACATCAGCTCTGTTAACAATCCAGGAAGTTGCAGTATTGATAAAAATAGTCAAACATTAGAGAGTGGTACTGAAGAGGAGAAATCAATTACACAAACTACTGATGTATTGACTATGTCATCAGTCAGTCTTTCTGTGGGAATGGGCAAAAATATTACATCTGAACAAGGTACTAATATATGTCTTTTGTGAAAGATATTTTATTAGTCAAAATGCATGATTTCAAAATTTGAACAAATGTAATTAACAGACACACATGTACAGAGAGAGAGAGTTGAGTAATGATGTTTAACATCCCAATCAAAAATATTTCACTTATATAGAGAAGTTGCCAGCTATTGGCAAAAGTGCAGAAATTTTGCCTGTGTGTTGCACTGATGGCATTATACAGCAGGGTTCTTTATCGTGGCACCCCTACCGTGACACAGAACCTCGTTTATTTAAGATTCCCATCTGAAAGAACCGTAACTTTCATTTCGTAATGCTGAGTGCTTAGTGAAAGAATAGTCACTACCCACTTTCAGGTCTTGAGTCAGACCCAGCCGGGGTTCAAACCCACAACCTCCCACTTACTTCAGAGAGAGAGAGAGAGGAAGAGAGAGAGAGTTTTGAATAAGGTATGTTTCAAATGTTAAGAGTAAAATTTACTGGCTATATTTGTGTTTTCTCAGTTAAAAAAGACAAAAAGCAGATTTTAAAGAGGAAATCTTCACTAGATGATAAAAAACAGAACTCGAGCACCCTGGACACAATATTACAGTTACAAGAACAAATGTTACACACTGAAGGTCACAAGGTCACATCTAAAGGCTCAAAACCAGGTATGATGATCAATAAGATATTTCAAAATAGTAATTTAGTAGAACTTCGATAGCTTGAAGTCCAAAGGACTTCGGCCAAATTTTCGAGCCATTGGGGGGTTCAAGCGATAGAACATCAAGATACGATCAGAGGTTCAGGTCCTCATGATTATCGTCGGACAGAGAATCCGCTTTAAATTTGTAAAACATTTGTACATGTAAATGTATTTAAAGGTCAAATGAAAAAATGTCCAAATTAAAATTGAAGTTTTCATCTTGAATTATTAAGAATTCATAGATAATAAAAAGGTAGAAGCGTACCAATTAAAAATACAAAATTTATTATTAATCATGATATCTCGATAATGTTTTCAAACTGTGGACCTGCAATATGTCGTATATGTTTTATGGCTACAGGGCTAAAACATGGTACTTTATTTTAATTTCAACATGATGATAAAAAAATAAACTTACTTTATTCTAATAACAATACATAGCACAGTTAATACCGGTCATTTAAATCACAGAAAATTATGACAATACATATAACTCAACATACTCCAGTGACATGTAAATTACAGAATCCTATGTGCAATCATCAAGCGTACACAACTGAGGTGTTTTAGCGACCAAACGCTTCTGCGTGTCGTAATCGGATTAAGAGATTAAAGAACTGTGTATATCGAGCACTGTCTCATTAGGTCATTTAATAATCTCAAGTAGCACTCAACATTTCAGGTAACTAGACTAATTGTTTTGTTCCACTCTATTACTTTTATTGAAATCTGTAATATGGCTTTAGCTTGTGTTTTGTTTACAATGACCCTGGTAACATTTCATTCTGAAAAAAAGTATTCGAGCGAAAGAAGTTGAATTTTTCATAATTTTATAAGTTTGAAAAATATTTATTGTCCGAGCGAGCAGGGGTATTCGAGTTAATGAAGTTTGAGCCATTGAAGTTTATTTACATAGGATTTTATAGGAAATCGGTCGGGACCGACAGATGACTTCAAGTTATCCATTTGAGCGATCGTAGTTTTACTATATTTCCTTTTATCTCAGTAAAATCATAAAGTTCACAAAATTGTTTAAAGTTGCTCTATTAATGTTTGAAATCCCAAATCTAATGACTGAAGTGTTGGTTACCAATTGTTCAAAGTTATTAATTACTTTTATAGTTGTCATCAGCACTTTCAGTACTTTGATTTTATTTTGCAGCTGCTGAAGTCTGCAATGTGATTCCAGAAGATCTCATTCATACCTACAAAAATCCAGAGAAAAACAATATAACTTATCATTTGTGGACTTTGGGTGGATTTCGAGTCATTGTTAGATGTGGTTACCATGGTATCTATAAAAATCGTAGACAAGAGGTAATATGTTTTTCAAGTGGTATGATATATTAGATATACAGTTGAATCTCGTTATCTCGAACACGGATATCTCGAACTTTCGGATAAGTCGAACTTTTAGAAAAAGTCCGGACAGAATTGTTCTTTATTTAACTAAAATAAATCCGGTTATCTCGAACTCGGATATCTCGAATTTCCGGATGTGTCGAACAAATTTTTCGTCCCCATGAATGAAAATCCTAGAAAAATAACATTCGTTAACTCGAACAAAAATTTTAAGAAAATATTTTTTGGTAGATTTAATTAATTTTAAAAATCTAGTGACTGTCGGCACTGTTGATTTAAAACCAATACATTCATTATTATTAAACTGCACTGACCTTCTGATTTCTTTAATCCGTTAATTATTATCGTTGCATAAAAAAAATAAACATCAAGAAAATTAACGGGTGTTTTAATTACTGCCAAGCTTAACATCGTGGTTGTGTGATGTGAACATCAATCAAAACAACTGGAAGCTTGGGGTGATTAAAGTACACAAAGCGAAACCGGAATGCGGAACAAAACGGACTCGCTGTTTGTCGGTAAAATACAATAGTGTAATCAGTTATTGACAGATTTTGAGTAAAAAAGAAAATCTTATATAACAAAATGCATAAATCTATCATTTACCAATGCGTTTAAACATGTCATTAAGTGAACCTGCTACAAATAAACTGGATGAAGGACCCGGTCCTAGTACTGGGGGGATAGTCAAGTTTAAAATTTTTAAAATTAGTGCTCTTGTTATTAACCTTATTGAAAGTATAGTGCTAATGCGTGAAAAGTTTACATGATGTTTACGAAATGAACATTGACATTCTTTTATTCTTTTCATGATTATTTATGGATTAAAGTGATGATTGTATGGTTGAATTGTTTTGATATTAATTTATTGATATTTTGTGTAATAAACAATATTTACTTTATTTTTTTTAATTTTCATTCCTACAGTTGGAACATTGTAGCTGAAAACAAATGTACTTAACACACGTATTTCACTTTTATTAAAAAAACAGTAAACAATATTTTGTACCTGGAAAGCAACATAGTCCATGTACTTGTCAGCGGTATACAGATATACTTATGAATAAAATTGTACTTGAATACTATCTCACAATACTTGAAAATGACACTATTTTGTAACCGACTTGCTTATCACGTATTAAAAGAGATACAGAGGCATCGGTAAATACTGTGAATTTTGTCGACATAAGCATTACATAATACCGGAAGTGACTTCCGATAGATCTGTACGAGTTACTTCCCTTTTTTGCCGTTTTTTTTTTTTCACATCGTTTATCTCGAACTTCGGATAAGTCGAACTTTTTGCATTTCCCCGCGGAGTTCGAGATAACGAGATTCAACTGTATGTGTAAGATATATGCAATTATTATATAGTTTTGTATGTCAAGAAGTAGCTACAAGACCTCACTCTTTATTATGTTAAAATTAAGTTTGACAAATTTCTAACGATTTCATTGGTTGAAAAGTAAATACATTCATGTTATTTTTAATGACTTTAACATTAATAAGCAGTGCTCACTCAAGTGCTGAAGTGACATAATCTAAGAATTACCGTAAATACTTTTAATGCACAAAATTTTGCCTTGTTTTGAAGTTATTAAAAAGCAAAAATTGCATAAAGTTATTCTCTCATTTGATTAAGTTGTTTTTAAAATTTAAGCAAAGTATTATTTTAAAATCTTATCCTATTCAATTTACATCTGTTTAATATTTATATACATTGTATTTTAATTTTTAACAATTTCTAGCTGCAAATAGCTGCAATAATGACGATGCAGCTATAAACAAACTTTCACTCACTCTTTGATATTTAATATTTAATCATAAGCATTGAATCTGATTTCTATTCGGGTCATTGAGAAATACATGTATACTGAATGGATGCAGTGCACACTGTTCACGAATTACGCAAAAGTGTGCACAGTATCCATTCAGGTTATTTCTCAATGATCCCAATGAAAATCAGATTCAGTACTTAAAACTATTATTTTACTGAAAGTTAAACATTACTATTTGGACTCACTTTAACGATAGATACATCTTTTAGTATATGTTTGACCCTGATCAGCTACAAAATTCAATGAGAAAGATTTTTCTGTTGTAAGCCCTTACTGGTTGGGTTTGTACCAGGATAACAGACTGATTGGTCCGAGATGTTTATCTGGGACACTGTGCCCACGTGTACTAGCACCCTAAAGATGGTCATGTGTGCACACTAGTAAAATATAGATCAGAACACTTCCACATTCGTGAACTACATGAACTTGTGTTAAAATTAAACCTCATGACTTAAAAATCGTCTTGTCATAAATAGCAGAAAATTTGCTGATGTGACGTGAAAATACATTTAATCAGTCAATCAACTATTAACACATATGCAACTTACATGTATGTGTGGGTAGTGTTTTTGATTGTGTGTGTGTTTTATCGTGTGTGTGTGTGTGTTTTATTTGTGTGTGTGTGGGTGTGTGTGTGTTTTATTGTGTGCGTGGGTGTTTTATTGTGTGTGTGTTTTATTTGGGTGTGTGTGTGTTTTATTGTGTGTGTGTGTGTGTGTGTGTGTGTGTGTGTGTGTGTGTGTGTTAAAATAATTGCATATGTTAGTTTGTGTGGGTTTTTTGAAGTGCGTGAATGTGTGTCAAATTTGTATGCAATTGTACGTTAATTTTCAAATGTTACGTGTCAATACCACAACCGTTATTTATTTATTTCTTTTTAATTTCAGATGTCCTATGCTCATGTTATACCAAAGCTTGAGTACCAGACATTATATGGGAGAGAAGTATTGACAACCAGTGAAATATCCCGCTCATATTTTTCTACCTATATCAGACCAAATACAAAACTTGTGAGAGGTATGTTTTTTCTATTGAACGTAATTTTGTGATATCTCAAGTCTTGATTAGGGTTTGGAAGTTTGTGTGTTTTGTTTAAAGAATTTAAACTTTAATTTTCATATCATGAAAATCTTGAAGACAATCATATACTTGTTTATTAGTCATTATCCTGTGTACATAGAACACATAGAGATAATTTGAAAAATTATAATATGTCATGATACGTACTAATTGTCAACCATTTGCACTATGACCGATTGATTGGTGTAATGGGGTTTTACATCCCAGTCAAGAATATTTTACTTATATATATATATATATATATATATATATATATATATATGCTTATATTTCTTGTAGCGATATATATATATATATATATATATATATATATATATATATATATATATATATATATATATATATATGCTTATATTTCTTGTAGCGAGAATCAATCCACTAAAATCTGAGTTAATAGCTGTAGAAGAATTAGGTCTTGAACAAATTATCCCAAAAAACACAGAACCTATGTATAAGTAAGTACATGTACATGTATATATATAATATATAGGTCATATATAGTTATGTAGAAGGACATGCCTTATGTCTCTTTGAGGCCCATTTCACTGGCTGAAACTGACTGTTGATAACAATTTCTACACAGAGGAAACTGAATTTTAAATTTAAAAAAAAGAAAAAAAAATTAAACAAAATATTGTGTTATGTTTTGGTCCAAGTGTTTACTGGTAAATTAAATTACAAGGCATAACTTGTGTTTTTAATAACTATTGAGTCATAACTTGAAAAACAGCATACACACATTTTTTATAACGGGCTACATGCATTATGAAGTGTGCACACTGTTTTTCAGGTTATGACTCAATAAACTTGTTAAAAACACAACAAGTATTGTTATTGAGTTCCATGTCTACTAGCAGTGTGCATGTTTATTAGATATTATGGTCCTGTAAATCAGGAAAATTTTCATGTAATTTTTGCAAGTCTCATCATTTGAAGATATTTACATACTTTTATTTTTGGCATAGTCAAATCATAGTCAACGACAATGCAAATGCAAGTCAAATACATTATTTTAAAATATTTGTGAAAATTTTATTTTCGCATCTTGTTAATCACACAAATATACTTGCAGTGAATGTGTCTTCATGAAATTTGTGATATATTAGAGAACAAATTGAATTGTTTTAATACATATTTGTATAATTGTTTTTCAGCCCTATGGTGGGTTTTGAGATGATGCATAATGTCTTTCAGAGGCTTTATCAGTAAGTATTAACATACACACATTTATGTAAGTAGAGAATACAGTGAGGATTTCTGTCATTTATATTAAGGCTGTCAGTTCATGGATGGTGGAGGAAAACAGAGTTCCTAGCAAAAAGAAATTACCTTTAGCATGTGAACTGATAAACTCTTATGCAATGTGAGATTTGAACCTAGATGATGAGAGGCACTTTTATGTAGGTAAAAGGATACACATCCATTGTGGTCATTGTCAGTAAAATTATTTAGCTAATGAATTGGGTTCTGTTGGGTGTTTAAATGAAGTGTTACACACTGGGATCTGGAATGGTATTTTAGTTAAGCTCTGTTGGGGTATTTTGGTAAAGCCAATAAACTGAGTTCTGAGGCCTGTTCAAGTTAGTCTACATATGCTTTTGCTTTGACTTCAAGCCTTTCAGGAATGATTGTTCTCGCAAGCGCACGCTAGCGACTGTTATCACTATAATATAGTTGTTCACCTTCGATTTCAAGATGGTGTCCCTCAGACAAAGTTTATAAGAAATGGTTAAAATAAATTCTAAAACCAACATGCATTTCAATTTATATTTCATTGCAAGTGTATGGTATCTTTCCAGAGGGGGTTTGAATGATAGAATTAGTTAAAACTTGTGTACAGTTGCCAGATTTAATTGATATTTTTTTCTTCAGTCAAGTGTAGGTGTCCAAATCTAATGGAGATAATTTTTAAAGCATCTGGATGATTATGATGACATAGATTTAATGCGAGTACTCACATTCGTTCAAGAAACAAAAATTTTATTTACAAGCACAGTGGTAAATGACAGTATCTTTAACTGGCCTCTGGTATGGTACTTTAGTTATGCTAATGGACTGGGTTCTGGCGGGGTTATCTTGTGGTGTGGACAGGGTTTTGATGGGGGTATTTTGGTTAGACTAATGAACTAAGTTTGGTAGTGTATTTTGGTTAAACTTTGGTCGAGTATTTTGGTTTAGCAAATAAGCTAGGTTCTGGTTTGGTTGGTTTCATGTGTTCTATTGATGTAAAAACTACAAATAATAATTATATAATTAACTATATAAGTATTATACAGAAATTTCATTTCGTATTTTTGCTCTATATTTTCAGACTACCAGCTGGTCAGTACCTGTTACATCACTCAGAGGGTTCACCAGATTGTCAAATTAAAAAAGCCACAGAAAATAACAAAAGGTAAAAGGAATTGCCCTTTAATAACACCTTATTTCTAAAGATTGTTCATTAGATTCCAGGGCTCTCACAGCTCAATTTGGGAATGGGGCCGGGGCCTTTAGAATTGGGAAAATTTGCGTTGTTTTGACTGATTTTGGGAAAAATCAAATATAGTTTAAAATTGCTTAAATGCATGTAACTATATTCATTATATAAAAGATTATTTTATATAATAACTATCTTTCTGAACAAACTTTTTAATGACCATTCAAATGTAAGCATCCACAGTTTTAAAATTGTAAAATTCTATCCTTCATTTCCCTGAATTTTCTTTTCTTTTCTTTTTTCCATTATCAAAGTTATTTTTCTTTAAAAAACAGCCTTTTTTGCATTGGGAATGGGGCCAAATTTCAGCCCCAAACCAAACCAAGTAAGAGCCCTGGATTTTGCTTAATTACATAGTCCATATGTCAGAAATTTTTATGTAATTAACTTGAATATGCGAATAACCAAAAATGCTCCTTTGGCAAAATATACCATTTGTGTATTTTTGATATACATTATATTGCATGTTTATAATTGGGAAAAGAGTTTAATATTTAAAAAAATAAACAGAAGAGGATTTATTTGATTTTGATTTAACAGGGTTTTACATCCAAATCTAGAATATTTCACTTATATCAAGACTTTGCCAGCTATAGATGAAGTGTCAGAAATTTTGACCTTTCCAATGCACTTAAATTTGGACATGGACACTTGACTGGAGAAAAAATGTCAAAATATATTTTGAATCAGGCATCTATACACAAATTTTAACTTATTCTATCATTCAAATCCCTTCTAGAAAGATACCATACACTTGCACTAAAATATAAAGTGAAATGCATGTTGGTTTCAGAATTTATATAACATTTCTTATTAACTTTGTCTGAGGGACGCCATCTTGAATCTAAGGCAAACTATCTTTCGATAGTGATAGCAGTCCCACATTTGCCTTTTGGTAAACAACCGATCCTAAATGGTTTGCATGCCACAGTAAAAGTGTATGGTCCTTAGGTTAGTCAGTGGGGATGTTGGAAGAAACTAGAGTATCTGAAAACAACCACTGACCTCGGGCAAGTGAGCCTAGGGGGTGAGAGGTGCTTTGATCTGTTAGCAAGTGCTTCAGACCTCTCAGCCACTGAGGCCCTGTAATCCAGAAAAGGATATGTACACAATTATTTGTAATGCATGTAATTTTTTATTATGTTCATTATGTTAACCTATCTATTAAATATGACTGTATGTTTACCAGGGGAGCATATGACCTACATTTCCAGTACTTAGGATTTATGAGTACTACATCTACAACATCACAACAGTTACCATGGTTACCAATAGACACAAATATTATCTTATCACTACACAAGAAACAGAACAGGGTACCAGCGACCTTTGAACCCAAAGGTAAATAAGTTTTTTGTATATCAATTTAAAGTAATAATAAATAAATAAATTATTGGTTAATACCTGTATTTTTCCAAGATGGGTTTAATTAAGTTACTAAAATACTTGAATTTTTTTATTTAAGATTTCCGTGCAAAGAAGAGAAAAAAGAAGAAAAATAATAATCAAAGAAAAAATCAGAAATGAAGGAGAGAGCATATATAAACTAAGATATTAAATAATGTGTCATCCATTGTAAAGCTTTTTACAACTTACAAGAGGCAACCAAAAATGTTTACACACAGTATACTAGTATATGTACTGCACAGTATATACTGTATAATACTTAATATACTTGTACTTTTAAGAACTTTTCCCAATTATGAGACAATGCATAGATAACATTATAGAAAGTGTGTCCTTATATGTTGTGATAAGGGAGATAACTTCGTTATCTTATTGAAAAAGGAACTATTTTTTAAGTTTTAAAAAAAAAGAATGAACTACCGTTGGAATTGATACATCTTTCTTCATTTTGAAGTAGTTTGTAAATTTATAAATGATGGTATAATGAGACACATCCATATACATGTATTATATATTTCATTGCTTGTCTCGATATTTCATTTTGTTATTAATTTACTTTTTCATTTGTTATCTTTTAATTGGAATATCAAATTGTTTTGTTATTTATTTCAGAGTATTTTGAGTTGTTTTTTAATCAATATTTTTCTGGACCAAAACTAGATAAAGTTCACAAATCACAAAGTAAGCAGAACTGACAGTAGTGAAATTCACACAAAAATGTAAGATTAATAAACTTAGATCTTGATTTTTAATCATAATATCACATGATACAGTTTGTCTGTTTGCTTGCTGAGGATTATTAAATGTAGTTTGCTTTTGGCACTCTGGTTTCCTCCACCATCCCTGAACTTACTTTCTTGATATAAGTCAAAGAATCTTTACTGGTTTTAAAAATTTAATTATCCCAACCCCCTTTAATACAGTGTAATTAATAAAAAAAGTGCAAAAGTGCTAACGCTTTGATAAAGTGTCAAGAAAGTTACTAGTATATACATGTACATGTATATTTGTTGATCATGCTTTTACCGTTATGTAATCGCTCATAAAAATGTCAAATTGATTAGCTTTGACCTCTACAAGCAATTTTGCACTAGCCGTCAGAAGATAATAATTTCCACTTCACCTATGGACATGTCCAAACTATTTGTCAAAGTTATTTTTCTTTAAAAAACATAACAGAATATATAGTTTTAAAAGTTATTTGAAATTCTGATTATAATGTATAAATTTGTATACAACAGTAGAACTGATGATTTAAAGTATGCAATAACAAATTTAAAACTTCTACAGTTTTAGCATCTGCAACACTTTTGCTGGTATAAACTTTCACAGCTTTGGTTGATTGATTTAATGGAGTTTTATTTCCCAGTCAAGAATATTTCACTTATATAGAGAAAACACCAGCTATAGGTGAAGTGCCAGAAATTTTAACCCTTGCAGTGTGCTTAGGGTAATGTGCAGGGAGGGTACTTCAACATGCCACGCCTGCCATGACATGGGGCATCAGTTTTAAAGGTCTCATCCAAAGGACCCTGTGGCTTTCATTTCCTAATTTTGAGTGCTTGGAAAAAGAACAGTCACTACCAAGTTTCAAGTCTTGGTTAGACCTGGCCAGGGTTCGAACCCATAACTCCCACATATGAAGTGAGAACTCTACCAACTGAGCTACTGTAGTGGTTTTCACAGCTTTGGCATCAATGGTACCATGACAAATTAACAAAGTGAAACTTGTATATTTGAAAATTTATTTTGATTTCATTATAAAAATTAACAAGAAATTAACAAAACAATATAACAACTGCACAACAATTTTGCAAATTCACTTTTAGAAGCACTATTTTAGAATATTTCGTCTGTTTAATCTTAGGTAGGATCATAGTTTTGCAAATGTATTAAACCTTGTGGTAGTAACTTCTCACGGCAAAGTGGACACTCGGGCTGAAATTGAAAAATAAACAATCAAATAAATAACAAGTTTAAAAGAAACATAAAAATAACAGAATAAGTTTATTGGTTAGGTTAATATTATTTATTCAATATTGTAACAAGCTATCCTTGCCATAGTAGACAAAGATAGAATCCATAAAGGAATTGATTTTTTGTCAAGGTAGAATCCACAAAGGAATCGATTTTTTGTCAAGATAGAATCCACCAAGGAATTGCTGTTTGTCAAGATAGAATCCACAATGGAATTGATGTTTGTCAAGATAGAACCCACAATGGAAATGATCTTTGTCAAGATAAAATCCACACAGAAATCCATCTTGATAAAGATAGAATCCACAAAGGAAATTATCCTTAATACATTACAGACAGAAATGACAATAGAATTGATCTTTTTCAATATAGAATTCACATAGAAATCCATCTTTGTCAAGGTAGAATCCACACAGAAAATCATCTTGATAAACATAAAATCCACAAAGGAATTTATCACTTACTTTATTTTGACACCATTCATGTATACAGCTCCAACAAAACAGATGGCCACATGGTGTGGAAGTGGTATGTTTTCTAGCCTCTAAACACAAAGAGCACTTCCTTCCAGGCATAACAAATGATGAACTACTAAAAAAATATATGATATAAGAATTAGAACTTTAAAATTGACAATAAAGCAATCAATACTTTTGCACTTTATAAATATCCAATCACGGACTTTAATTTACATATCATTTTATATCAACCTGTACAAATTCTGCAATTTTCTTGTTATAAGACCCCTTTATGATTCAGATGCCTCCCTTATCAACACAGTATTTCTTTTATGCTTCTCCTTATAATGCCTCCTTATTTTATTGCCAAACCCTTTATAACAACACACCAAAATGTGGTAAAATGATGGAAATAAGTCAAGCTTTTTTTTACAAAATTATTTTTGTTTTAAATCCATGATACCTTTATTTTTATGGCGTTTGTCATTTGTGAAGTTATGTAAATATCTAAACATAAACATGGTCTATTAGTTCTATTTAATCTATTCATTTTTTGTAGGAAGCTATACAAAAAGAGTGTTCATAGTAAAGAAACAAACTAGAATTTTTTTTTAAATGTCTATATAAACCCATCTATATATAACAAGAATTCTGCGGATTTAAATGTCTCGCCTGGTTAGTTTTTGATGGAGTAGAAAAACCATTACTTTAATATAAACTTTCACATTTTGACATGTCGCCATCATCATCGCTGTCACCACTGTCACCGCTGCCGCCTATGACGACACTTGAAAAGTAACACCTATATATCGCCTTATGGCAATTCCAGGCTCAACAGAAACTGACTGCTGAAATGCTAGTTACAATTAATTACCTATGGGCTTCCTCAATGTTTTGTTCACTGGCAGTGTTTGATTTGAACCTCAATTTATCTTTATAGTGTTGATAAATTTTCATGGACAAACTTCCCAATAATTGAATAACTGACAAATAACCCAGAATTCGAAAACTCTGTTGTAGTGAGTTGTCTCCCTTTGAGGGATTTAGTTCATATCGTATCTGCAAATATAAAAAAGATTAAATTTACAGGTTTTTTTTTTAAATTTTACACTTTTAAAGTAAATTCTCAACACATGTATTTGTACATCATGTGACTTTTTTCAGATATTTTGTGGAAAGAAAGAAATCACAAACATACATTTTGTCAATATCTAATTTTTATAATAAAAAAAATGTATATAATTTCTGTTTGTTGGTGTCAATGAATGTCAAAGGTAGAAAACTGACCAGAATGACCAAATAAAATTATAAAATAGAAAATCCCTTGTATAAATGTCCCTCAAGTAAATTTTGTTGAATGCATGGTGAAATCTACATGTGTCAATCAAAAAATCAATTTAGGTTATAAATCTGAGTTTCTATTTACTTACATATTGCACACCTGTTACTCTTTTGGCAATGTGATAGAAAATTCCCTTCAAATAAAATATTGCTAAATGGCATCTGTATAAAAATGTTACTGATTGTCGTAACACTGGTATACATTTTAACAGGAACTCTTTAGTTTCCACTGGCAAAGAAGTTAAATAAGGTGACTTCAATTTCCTCTCCAACCAATCAAGAAGCTTCTGTAGACAATATGGTGTACAGGTGTAAAACAGAATCATACATATCCTTCTCTGAAACAGGAATAAAATATAATTCATAATATTTACAATTTAAATAAAATTTCCATCAACTAACTATTAATGTAACAAATATGTTTCTTTTTTGAAAAAGAACCATTATTGCTTAATGTAAGACTTTTCCCTTTTTGTCATCACAAAAAGTTTTAAGTTGCTGACTTCACAATAAGTACAAGATGACTTTAGAATAATTTAACCATGTATGCTCTATTTCCACGCACAGAAGGTTTGTAAACAAACTGCAACAGATGCGGTAAGTGTTATAATTTTGGAGTGCTAAAAGTAAAAAAAATTAAAAATTCAATCACAAATTTGAATTAAATATGGATGGAATTGTAAAAATAAAAGCAATGAACTTTTAATGGTGTTTTTTGTTGTTGTTGTTTTTTTTTTTGGCATGTAACTAACTCTATTTGGTCATACTGGGGACTAAAACAAAACTTGAATCAAAATAAACAAAATAATACATTTATAAACCAAAGGAATTCCTTGTATTGGTTATTTGGTTGTAATGTTGTTTAATGTCATATCAGCAATTTTTCAGCTATTCCAAACAAGAGCAAGTTTATGTATCTCTAAGCATAAATGACAGTACATGTTTCTGTATGCATATGATGTACTGCGAGTGTAATTTATGGTCTGCTGTGCACACTTAAGATATCTTTAACATGCTAGCTCACAGAGTCAGTATGCCACAGACAAGCATATTACTCCCCTGGTCATATTATTCTGAAACCAGAAACACCAGTAATTACTCTGTCCTTGCAATACTAAAAGCCAAGCAAGTAATCAATATCTCAAATTTTCAAGTCATATGTATAATCTAGCCAGGGTTTAAACCCACAACCTCCAGTTCTTGAGGTGGATGACTGAGTAATGTACTTACTAGTTTGGTTGGTAATGCTCTTTTACTACCATCTACTTGTATAATATTGACATACTCCTCACCAATGGTCTGATAACCTATAATATCAAACATACACATGTATCAATAGCCTTCTCATCAGGTATTATTTCTTATATCAAAATTTGAATTTTAACAAATCAAAACCTTAAGGTTCATATTTCTGGTCAGGTTGTCTGTATAAACAGGTGGTCACTATAATAGATTTTACTGTATACTTTATCAAGTATAATCCTCCTACCAATTCAATATCAATACATGTACAGACACATTCATGTAGGCTTAATTTTTCACCTTTAACAATTTAAGTTCAGTAATTATCCAAGGTAAGATGACTAAAAATGTGGTTGAGGTATTTATTCATAAAAAATGTAGAGGATATGCATTAATATTAAACCTGAAAAGCATACATATAAATTAAAAAATATTAAAATATGTGTAAAAAGACCACCCGTAAAAAAAGGGGGGAAATATAATGAGGAAATGTGGACTTTATGGACAGATGGTCTTTATATAGAGGTTATTTTTTGTAGAAATATATACAAAGGAGCTATGGAACACCAATCTTAATGGTAATATTTTTACATATTAGATCAACAGAGCAGGTTTTAATTATTATTTATAATAATTATGTAATTGATAATTATAATTGTATTTTTTTCTTTTATGAAAGAACTTATAGGATTCTCATCATCTTAAACTGGCCGGTATATAGTGAAGTTATACCTGCAAAAGTAGTCAGTAAAAAGTATCCAATATCTGCAGCAATATCAATCTCCTTCCTCCAGCCGATCCATCTTCTAGGTCCTGTGAAATACATATATAAATCAACTGAATTATTGTAAATTAACATTATAATGTTCCTCAACACTTTTGCCACCTCCTTTATAAGGCTATTTTTAAATTTAAAAAAATCTGCCTCTTTCATGTTTTTTATTATAGGTCTTTTTTTATTTATAACTCTTCAATGCCAAAATTTGACTGAACAAATGAATAAATGGTGGCAAAGAATCAAGATTTTACTGTAATCTTACAAAGTAATATTTGTACAAACCAGGTTATAAGCTTCTCAACATATCGGTTCATGATAATAAGTCAATTTGTAGGGGGTTAGAAATTATCCTGTATTTTGTAATGTAATAATTGTTTAAGTTTCAGTAAACAATCTGGTGTAACATTAGTCCGAGAGATCTGACATCGATTTTATTTTTTACAAAAGTCGAAAAGTAAAATAAAATCGATGTCAGATCTCTCGGACTAGTGTAACATAGAAGACAGTCCAAGGTTTTTGTTTATTTTATTAAATGTGACACTTTAAATGTTTTCGCGATGTTAAAATAACTACGAATGAAAATTTTTGTTTTACGTTTTCGTCATTTAAAGTTATGGTAATACTAAGTTAAGTATCACCCTGTGGCTATTCACGCTGATAGACCCCCCCCCCCTCCCGCGTGCATAAATGATGATTATCCTTTATCAGATACTTACCAATAAGTGCCTGAGCTAGTTCAGATGTCGTATTCCTCAAATAAGATAAATAATAATCGTCTTTCTGATGAGAACGGATTATCTCAGCTGAACCAGGGCTTTTAAACATGTCTAAATACAGTTAACTACAGGTCTAGTTGTACTTTCACTTCATGGAAAGTACTTCCGGTTTATTCCCCTTAGTTCAAGGTCAAAAGGGAGAGAGTGATTGAGAACGACATGGCCGGAGTTGCGGTTACAGACCCCAAAGCTGAGCCTTGGCCGAATTCTAAAGATGATTATGAACTCAAAGATGTCATAGGTATGTGACAAAATTCAATTTAGTTATTTTCTTCAATTTTTATTTAGTCAGTAAGTATCCGACACGTGCAAGACTTATTTCCCTGTTGTCTGTCATACTTTCTGTCTACCAGGTAACCACCTGTCATGTCATGTTATGTGAATAATTATCAGCTTGTTCTATCTTGGAGGAAAAAAATCTTATGTTACACGAAGATTGAATTTTTTTTATTATCAAGTAGGAAAATTATCGTTCTTAATTTGATATTTTACAGCCATCATGTGATAGTGAATTATAGGTCCCTAGAATTACCGGATCGGACCGGATTGACGCCGGATTATTTGATCACATGAAAATATTATAAATATAACTTGAAACATGAGCTAATTCTGTACTTACAATCAACTGCATGTCGATCTGATATTTTAAGGACCCATGAATTATGTTAAACTTGAATAGAAATTCTAATAAATTTGAAGGAGGTTTGGCATTTTTCACTTAATCGGCACAGAAGATCAGAAGACACATTCTTGAATAGAAAGGAAAAAAAAATAGCCACAATGTAGAAAGTGATGTTACATGAGAAGTGATGTCTTTGAACTGAGCTAGTTGTTGTGTTGTATAAAGTAGATATGAAAGAGTAATTTACTCTCAGATTTTCTGGTCCAGATCTGATCTTTTAGCCTTGTGGTTCCATTATCACCCGGTACTTAGTGAGGAAATTGGTTTTTTTTTCAAGAGTTTCTTCCTTCCTGTTACAAATATGCATTACATTATATGCACAAAAAGGTCCATCATTGCCTGATGTTTTAGCAAATAAATTTATTTAAAGGCAATTTTACTTACTGCAGATATATTATATGTAAAATGCAGAAGCCTGTAACAAATTTCTGTTATGTTCTAGCTCAAGTAAGTGAAAAATACCAAACAGCAGTAATTTCATTAATTTTTTTTAAAAAAAGAATATGAAAGTAGGTAGACAATCCATTGACACTGAAGGCATTGCTAACAACCAATGTCCAAAAGTTTTTTGTTTATCAATTGGAATAAAAGATTTAAAAGTAACTAGCAAACTTTTCAAAATTTAATAACTGATTTGAGCCGACAATCAGCTTCTGTTGACATCTCTGTACAATACAGAATATATACCCATATAAATGTGCATCATCTATGTAACACTACTAATATTTATAAGCCATATAACTCTATATTATCTACTGTAATGCCTATTGATAGGACAGAACAAAGAATAATAAATTTCAAAGTATGTTTTTGGATATCTCCCATTTAACATGGAAGGGAGTGGAGTAGAGTAATACTGTTTTATGCTTAAATAGTCATTGTTCTTTCAATTCTGTTGAGATGGTCAGTTCTGGGATAGTGAAGGAAGATGGAGTGCTATAAGTACGGTATCTGTTCTTTATAAATCATCTACGAATAATAATATTTTTTTTATTTGCTGACATATTAAACCAACGCGGTATCAGGTCAATTCGCCCCACGGTAAATTCACCCCCACTTCTTGCAGATTCGCCCCCATGTCAAAATCGCCCCCTTCAAAATTCGCCCCCACTTCTGGAAAATTCGCCCCAACTTTTATTGAGATTTTGCCTTTTTTAAACTTTTTATTATTATTATTAATTTTATTTTACCTCGATTTCAATTTGAAGGACATTGCTATAAATTTATGGGTTTAATGATGATGTGATGATTTTTATTTATATTTTAAAACTGTTTTGTCTATACACTGTATGTTTGAAATAACAAATATATATATTGTTATATGTTATAGACGTAGTGCTCAATAAATGTTTATTAATATTTGTATTTGTAATATATATCTTGCTCAGTTTTATCTGCAAAGAAAACAGAAATTTCAATGGAACCTTGTATGTTGCGATGAGACTTCTGTTTATACGTAGGTGTAGAATTGCTAACTACCTCTAACCACCAACTGTCCACAGTTTCAACTTTGACAAATATATGGAATTATTAGACGGTACTAGACGATAGCTGTTGTTTGTATGGATAATATCTTTAATTAATCAATAAAAACTTTACTTAAGTGAAATATTGCTACCATCCACTACCGTCTAGTAGCCGCCAATATTTAGAGTTGAGTTGAGTAAGGGTGTTTAACTCCCAAGTCAAAAATATTTCACTTATAATGAGATGTCACCAGCTATCATAATGCTGAATGCTTCCCGGTCTTGGGTGACCATACCTTGTCTGGGTTCGAACTCATGACCGATGCGATTACTCTGCAAACTGAGCTACCGCATTTAGACCTACAACCTCTGTCGCTGATGGAGAGCACAGGTACCAGGGGAATATAGTTTGTTCATTTTGTGAAATTTGGTTGAAAATGGGTTACACCTTTTTTCGTTTGATTTTAAAAATTTCGTAAAATGGCTTCAAATTGTTATAACTTCACTATTTGAACAGATATTGACATGGGGTTTTCAGTTTTGACTTTTTCTTGAAATGACCTTTAAAATAGGGTCAAGGTCACAAATCAAGGTCATGACCTTATTTGTGATTTATGCAGTTTTAGGCAATTTTCTTGCAAATTTTAAGAGATATATGAATTCAAAACATTGTAAAAATGTTCCCCATGACAAAATTAAAAAAGGTACCAAGTTTCGTAACTATATGATAATCCATGTATGAGTTGTTGCCCCTGAAATTTTATTTTTGGCTTATGAATACTAAAATTGTGCAATAGCTTGAAAACTATAAGCTTTTTCGATAGGCATGTATATTAGAAAATTGTAGGTATTGATATGACAATCATTTAGATATATGGTTCAAGGTCATATGTTGAAAGGTCAAGGTCATAGCTGCATACATGTACTGAAATTGTGAATTATCTTGAAAACTGTTAACTTTTTGTATAGACATGTATATTAGAATATTGTAGGTATTGACATGACGATCATTTTGATATATGGTACAAGGTCATATGTTGAAAGGTCAAGGTCACAGCTGCAAAAGAAGACTTAAATTGCTAATTATCGTGAAAACTATTAACTTTTTGTATAGGCATGTATATTAGAATATTGTAGGTATTACGACAATGATCATTTTGATATATGATACAAGGTCAAATGTTGAAAGGTCAAGGGCACAGCTGCAAAAGAAGACTTAAATTGCTTATTATCTTGAAAACTATTAACTTTTTGTATAGGAGTATATATTAAAATATTGTAGGTATTGTGAAAACAATCATTTTGATATATGGTACAAGGTCATATGTTGAAAGGTCAAGGTCACAGCTGCAAAAGAAGACTTAAATTGCTAATTATTTTGAAAACTATAAACATTTTGTACAAGCATGTTTATTAGAATATTGTACCTATTGATATTAAGACCATTTTGATACAAGGTTCAAGTTCACATGTTCAAAGGTCAAAATTATGGCTGCATAACTATATGGTTAATGATTTGGAAATTATTCATTGTACTATAGTTAAATGGTGCATATGAGCTATTATAAATGAAATGTGACTAGACATTTCTGATTAATTATTGCAGGATTTTCCAAACTTGAGGAATTTTGTGAACTTTTTGTATTTAAGTTCTTTGTAAGTTTTTGGATATTTCCTCAGGTGAGCGTTAAGGCCCATGGGCCTCTTGTTTTTCTCTGTCTTCTGATAAATTTATATCTTCAATTAATTTTTTTTTTCTAAATTATCATTTTGGTTTTTTTTTAAAAGATCAAAATGATATGGTTTTTCCCCTAATTTCCATTAGCAAGGTTTCCAAAAATAATTGGTTATTAATTGTAAAATGTATATTTTCTAGGGGTATAGTGTTTGTATTATCTAGATTATAACAAAGGACTGCATATTGACATTTAATATTTTCAATGTTTTTTAACAGATTCAACATAATTATGATCTTTTAACAAGGTGTTATTTAACTTCCACAATCCTTGGAAATGGGGGCGAATTTGTTGAAAGTGGGGGCGATTTTGACATGGGGGCAAATTTGTTGAAAGTGGGGGCGAATTTACCAAGGGGCAAATTGACTTGAATTCACCCACAAACTTATATAGATATGATTTGTATTTCTTCATTTTTGAAACATGCTTTAGAGTTACGGTGAATATGAATATGTATATCTATATTTTATTTGTATGGAAAACACTGTTGTGTCATATATTCGTGTGTGTGTGTGTGTGTGTGTGTGTGTGTGTGTGTGTGTGTGTGTGTGTGTGTGTGTGTGTGTGTGTGTGCGTGTTGTTATTATTATTATTATTATTAAGAGAAAACAAATCCCAATGCTGGTTGTTGTTCTAGATGGAGTTGTGGCTGCAGTTGCGGATCCAGGTGGATACTGGTGTTGATGTGAATATAACAGTTGAAAAAAAAAACTAAAACACCAACGCTTAATGCAGCAGTTGTTTATTGATTATTATTATTATTATTACAGATAAATACTTTCAGCCTATAGACATGGCTACAAACCAGTGTGCTAAATAACAAATAACCTACCGGTAATTGACATTTTAAAATATCTATTTAGTAGAATTTTTTCAATTTTTTTTTTAACCAATCCTTTTTTGGTGTTTTAATTGAATGTCAAACACTACAGTAATATTGATCGCTATAGGATTTAATGTTTCATAACATTTTTGTAATTTGACATTTTCGCAAATGTTAATAGTCAGTAGTCTGTGTATAGATAAGCCTGACTAAAATTGCATCCCTTTTCATGTTATTAAAGAAATAAACTGTATTTCATACTGTAATGAGTCAATCTTACTAAAAGAGATGAAATTGGGACATTAATTCTATCAACAATGGTTTTGAAATTTTTATTTGGGTTAACCCGACATGTAAAACTGATGTTCACATTCCTATTAAAGCTACAAACCTAGCTTTTTTTTTAAACAGACAACATCTTTATCTAGCAGACTTATTTATCAATAGATCAAGATAAATAATGTCAGTTGGGGAGAGAGTTAAAGCTGCATTAAGTTTTTCATTTTTCTGGTTTATATTTTCTAAAAATCTATTTTTTAAAAATAGATAACTTCTAATCATGATCTTTCAAATTCATTTTCTTAAATTTCATTCCTATTAGCTGCAAATCAACAGAATTCTCAAATGGCTTGGTCACTTGTTTGACGATGTTTATTATAAGCTATGAGCATGCACATTGATGTACAGAGACTTGAATGAATCAAAGGGGATACCTGAAAAATCGCATTAATTGTCCATCATTAATATCCAAAAGTATTTGCAATGGTGTTATGTATCCCATACTATGTCACAAATGACAAATTTAATGAAATTTTGTGTTTAATTTATCATGTTTCACCATGTTGTAACTTGTGTTCAAATAACTCAATTTTTTATGATCTAACCTTGGTTTAAAATAACATCCCACATGCTACATCTTGCTTTGAAATTATGGTTATTTCTGTATTTATTTGAGCTTTTATCGTTGAACGAAATGCAACATTCTTCATTAGGAACATTATTAATTAGATCAGCACCGTTTTAATTTTTTCCTTGGAAAACTTAATGCAGCATTAAAATGTTAACAAGTGTAGATGAGACCTTAAAGCTATCTGTATAGGTAATGATAAATTAGGCCAAAAATGGGGTCAGACTTTCCTGTTCTTTTTTATCAAAGGGTTTTAACATAGAGTAGGTTCTATATGAACAAAGATAAAAAAAAACCTTAAGTGTCACAGTACTGACAAGAAAATTAGGGCACAAATGTTTGCTTAAACATAAATTTCCCCCAGATATTTATTATGCAAATTTAAAAGTCGAACATGTTGACTTTTTGACAAATATGACAGTGGAATTTAAAATATATACATAATTAAATAATTTAAACAAATAATATTACAATTGGGATTGGTTAGACATTTACTGTTGCCCTAAAACCTGTATACATGAATACATGTACTGTAAATCATTTTTCTAAATGTCAGATTAATATTTTATACATTGGTGATGGTTACCTAGAAATATTGAACGGAGTTCCATATGATAACATTTAAAGTTTAGTAGTCTCCGCTTATAACAATGTCCGCTATAACAAAATTGGGCTTGTAAAGAAGACATGAAATTATCCCTAGCAAGGAAAGAGTGTGCATTTTGCAATGTTTATAAAGAATTATGGCTATAAAAGAATTAAATATGCTTGTCCCTTGACACTTTGTTATAAACAGACTCTACTGTATCATTGATACATTGTTTAAAACATAAAACATACAACACCACCTGTAACTTACAGCAAACCTTTTGTTAAATTCACAGCCTATGGCCTGCTGCTGGATGACAACAGCTGTCAAAACATGTTGATTTCATAAAAAGGTTAATAATAGATTTACATGATGTTGAATGTCAATGTCAATTACGGTAATAATCCTCTATTGCAGCTGTTTTTAAGTTCAGATTTTGTTGTGATTAGATAATTTTTTTTTGTTTAAAAAATGTAAAAATAGATAAATAAATAGATAAATTAATAAAAATGACATTTTTCTAAAAATAATTTTTTAAGACTTTGGGTCAGAAAATTTTAATTTTTCAGAATCTATCCCATAATCAAAAATAGTTAACAGTTTGGCTTTGGATTTTCCTGATAAGGTTTAAACTTAGGACTATAGATTCCTCACATCTAATTTGCATTTTTTTCGAAAAACTCAGATTTTTGGGGGAAAATTTGTTTTTGTTTTTAGCTCACATGAGCTATTGCTATCTATCTTCGTTCATCATGCGTCGTCCGTCATCCGACTTTTTACATTTTAATCTTATCCTCCAAAACCACTGGGCCAAATTTAATGAAACATGATAACCATCATGCCTTGGTAAAGCCCTCTCAGATTTGCACAAATGAAGGAGTTATGTCCCCTTGGGGCCCCATAAGGGGGGAAATAGTGAAAAACTTTAAAAATCTTCTCCTCTGAATCTACAAGAGATATACCTTAGTTATTTCATTTATAACATCCTTAGATCATCTTTTTTCAGATTTGCACAAATGGTAGCCATGGGGCTAAAAATGGGAAAATTGTAAGGCACTGAGTGGGGAAATTGCTAAAAATTATATATTTGTCACTATATCTTGAAAATTATTAAATTTTTGTATAGGCATGTATATTAGAATATTGTAGGTATTGACATGACAGTCATTTTGATATATGAATCAAGGTCATATGTTGAAAGGTCAATGTCACAGCTGCAAAAAAAAAGACTTAAATTGCTAATTATCTTGAAAACTATTAACTTTTTATATAGGCATGTATATTAGAATATTGTAGGTATTGCGACAATGATCATTTTGATATATTTTTCAAGGTTATATGTTCAAAGGTCAAGGTCATATCACCATAGGAATATTAAAATTATTAATTATCTTGAAAGCTTTTAATTTCATGCATAGGCATATATATTAGAATATTGTAGGTATTGACATGACAATCATATATGGTTTGAGGTCATATATGTTCAAAGGTCAAGGACATAGCTGCATAAGTATACTGAAATTGATTAATGATTTGGAAATTATTCATTGCACTACAGTTACTTCATGCATATTATATAAGTTACTTATAAATGAAATGTGAGTGGATATATTTCTGATTAAGTTTTGTTGGAGTTCTTAACTTGAGAAAACTTTTCAAGTTTCTGTACTTAATATATTGTCTATTCCACTTTGCCAACAATATTGGACAGATCTTCAGGTGAGCATTAAGGCTCATGGGCCTCTTGTTTTTTTTTTTGTGAAAAAACAGATTGGGAAACATATTAATTTATTGTATCTCAGAACTGTAAACAACCAATTCATGTGTAAATAGTTCATAAAGTTTTTTTAAAAAATGAATTTATCAACCTTAAAATCCCTGAGACAACTAAAGCACACACTTCCAGATTATGGAGCTCATCACTTCCCAGGCTCAAGTCCCACCGAAGCATATCTTAGTCAGAGAAAGTTAATTTTTGTTTGCTCGCCATACTCTGGTTTTCTACACCATCCCAGAACTGATTCCCCTCAATATAAGTAAAACATACTTAGCTGGGGGTGTAAAACATCATTACTACACACCACTCTAAACAAAACATACAATATAAGGAAGTCCAAACTAGAAGATAAGACATGTTTCAAGTTTCCTCACCAAGCTTATTTTTGGTGAAGCCAACCCCATATTTTTTTTACGAACAGAGAGGAATCTCTGTGATGTATTGTCACGTACGTCGCAAGCATTTGGCAAGGAAATCGTAGATATCTTTAAAATGGGATAGGGATACAAGGTGACAGAGATGTTCATAGATGGGGGCAAGTAAACCCAAAACAGGGAAATGTTAAACGAAACATTTTTCCTAATGTCAGTGAAGAAATTCAATTTTTTTTAAATCGGACAAGCTATGTCACCGCTATGTCAAATCCTTGGGCATTATATGTGGAATATAGTACGGTAGTTTGCGGGTGATAAGTACGTGCTGAGGGTTACCGCACAATGATGAATGTATGTGGTATTGAAAATAAAATTTATACATGGATTCTGTGGAGAAACTTTTGGTGGAAAGGATACAATGCGGCGCAGCGGAAGAATACATGAACAGTTTATGTAAACAAAGACCTATTTTCGCAACATTTTCGCGGATATCCCATAATTTAAACGGTCTCTTTTGATTGGATGAATTATGTGACGTGTCATTTCTTGGTAGCATTCGTTTTGGCGAGAAGAGTGAACCACAGTAAATAAAGCAATATTTTTTTAACATTACCCGAAGTTTGAGCGTGTAAGTAAAAGTATAGGTTGCGGAAAGTGCTGTAAAGAAATCATGTCTTACATGCACGATAGCAAATGTCATGTTTATAGGAATGTATTTGTTTTCATTCGTTTCCCTTCCCTTCCCCTCCTCGAAGCCCAAACAAAATTTGACCTATATCTGATGTAGACATGTTTACATTTTAATTTTGTCGACGTAGCGTAAAAACGATATACACGATTTTGAGAGCAGCATTGTGAAATCGACCGGAAAAAGCTATTGCTGAGAGATTTCACGAGTTCCTGTCGATTGTGCAAGATGTACTCTAGAAGTTTACATTGAAAGCTTTAGGGTAAATCCTCGGTAGGTGGCGTGTATTTTGTATATCGTCGTCGGTCCTAAATTCGCGATGGTCCTTGATTCGCGGCATAAACAGTTTTTTGCAACCATCATTTGTAGTTGTTTTGTCGCGCTACGGGACATTTCGGCCTATGACAATATCGGCCCATAATAAAATATATTCAAAATATTTAATACACCTAAATTTGGACAACTTTGTCATGACTTATGCCTTGGTTTTAATTTTATTTTTAAAAGAAATTATTATTATTTATTTCATATTAGATCAACCTATAAATGATGCACACACTCCGTTCACAAATGTTTTAGTCAGCGTCACTCATGACTGTAAGACTCGTCGATTCTGATCGATCTAAACTAGTTCGTGCAGATAGCGTAGAAGAAAGACAGTTTGAATGTAACTTGTATGAATCTACAATTATGTAAAAACACTAAAGTATCAGGATTTTTAGACAAATTATATTTACAAGATAAGGATCTTTCTTTTCAATTCATTCTTATGGTTATTTTTCTTTACACACTACATGTAATTAAAGCATCATAATAATACAAATATTAAATTAAGATTATAATTAAGATTATCTATTTTTTAAAAATTTTTAAGATTAAAACAAAGTATAGGTACACCTTCCTGTCTTTAAATTATTCATTTTAAAAAAAAATGAGACATATATATAATCCATTATTTGAGTTTTAATAGATTAGTGGTAGACTTGATCAGAAATGATAATTTGAATTAATTCTTGTATTGCTTTGAATAAATTTACTGAAATTTACATGTTTCAAAGCATAATAATACTAACACATGTTTATGCACAACAATGCAAATAAACGAAATGAGTAGCAATCTTTGATAAAGGCATTTATTTCATGGGCCGATTTTGTTATAGGCCGATTTGGCTATAGCTATAGGCCGATATTGTCATGGTCCGTTTTTTTATGGGCCGAAATGTCCCGGAACCGTTTTGTCGTTATTGAGGAATATAACGATTGATGACACCATAAAAACATCTTTCTGTTTGTGTAATTAATTAAAAATGTTACGTATGAACGTTTTTGTCTTTTCTTGGAGAAATGCTTGGAATGTGAAAGGACCTTGCTTCAGCACAGACTCTTCTGAATGTGGTAATTTGCCAACACTAATACAAAAAATATAATGGACACTTTTCCAGTCATGAATTCTTACTCCCCTTCCATATGGTGTTTTACAACCTTGCTCGCATAGGAATGGAATGGGATAAGGCAGATTGTAATACTACCTACACTTACTTTCAAAGCCTCTTGCGTTTTCATGCTCTCTGTTCGTACGGCACCTCCGGTGCTTTGATTTAAATTGGATTCTAGATCTTAACATTTTT
Organism: Tegillarca granosa; assembly: GCA_029721355.1. Lineage (NCBI taxonomy): Eukaryota > Metazoa > Mollusca > Bivalvia > Arcoida > Arcidae > Tegillarca > Tegillarca granosa. The sequence goes on from CM056608.1 coordinate 24,529,999, forward strand.
ATCGCTTTTCACTTTCATGTTAAGGTTTAATCTTATGCTATATCTAATAACATTAAATAATTACAATATCTGTTTTAAGTTGTAGTTAATAAATGGTGCATAAGATGTATAAGATAAGAACTTTATAAATATTTGCTTTGCCAGTGATAAAAAAAAATTATCAGGAAAATAGAAGCTAAATACCTACATGACATGAATTATTCTGATAAAACCTGAAATAAAACCATTATTATTATTATTATTATTATTATTATTTGTCTTTTCTTTTTGTTTGGTATAATTATAATTATTCATCAGTCTATATAATAGGGTGGTATATGTACATACTGATTTTTTTTTAAAAAAAAATCCACAATATCAATTTTTTAAATTTCTATTTCTATGAATTCTAAATATAGTTCTTGAATTTTTTTAAAAATAATTTAAAAAGGAAAATAACTAAATACAATTTAAAGTGGACAAGAAGTCTTACATTTCCTGTTTATCATATTGTGATCTTAATTAATTTACTGATACTAAAAACATAAGCAGATGTACTTCTAAATATATTTATATATATTCCCAGAAAAGCCTTTTATTATTTAACTTATCTTATATTACAAGTTATTTTAAATCACAACTGCACAAAGACTGATTTGTTTTTTCTTTAAGAGCCTGTGTAGCTGAGTGGTTTAAAGAGCTTGCTAACAGATACAACTGCCACAGTTAAATTCCATGGGTTTTCTCTGGACACTCATGTTTCTTCCACCATCCCTGAACTGATAACTTTAGTATACTAGAAAAATCTTGACAGGGACATAAATCTTCATTATTCTAGTCTATTTCAATCTCATGGTAAAAAACTTGAGTACACATGGTTAATTGTCCATTTGAATTTCTTGGAGATGGTGAAAATTGTAGTACACTTAATGTCACTCCTGACAAATTGATCTAGAGGCAGTAAAGTTTGTGTTATCCCTGTCTGAATGCTCTAAAGATGGTTAAGTTTTGGGTATACTTGGTGTCATCCCTTACAAACTGATCTCGAGGCAGTAAAGTTTGGGATACACTTTGTGTTATTTCTGTTTGAATGATCTGGGAATGGTAAGATTTTGAGTTCTCTCAGTGTCATCCATGTCTGAATGATCTAAAGATGGTTAAGTTTTGGGTATACTTGGTGTCATCCCTTACAAATTGATCACAAGGCAGTAACATTTGGGGTACACTTTGTGTTATTTCTGTTTGAATGATCTGGGAATGGTAAGATTTTGAGTTCTCTCAGTGTCATCCATGTCTGAATAATTTGAAAATTTGGGTCACACAAGCCTGTCTGACTTTAAATTATCTTGAGTTGGTAATGTTTGGAGTACACTTGGTGTCATACACATTAGATGATCAAGAGACAGGAAAGTTTGGAGTACCCTTGGTGTCATACACATTAAATGATCAAGAGACAAGAAAGTTTGGAGTACACTTGGTGTCATACACATTAGATGATAAAGAGACAAGAAAGTTTGGAGTACACTTGGTGTCATACACATTAAATGATCAAGAGACAAGAAAGTTTGGAGTACACTTGGTGTCATGCACATTAAATGATCAAGAGACAAGAAAGTTTGGAGTACACTTGGTGTCATACACATTAGATGATCAAGAGACAAGAAAGTTTGGAGTACACTTGGTGTCATACACATTAAATGATCAAGAGACAAGAAAGTTTGGAGTACACTTGGTGTCATACACATTTAATGATCAAGAGACAAGAAAGTTTGGAGTACACTTGGTGTCATACACATTAGATGATCAAGAGACAGGAAAGTTTGGAGTACACTTGGTGTCATACACATTAGATGATCAAGAGACAAGAAAGTTTGGAGTACACTTGGTGTCATACACATTAGATGATAAAGAGACAAGAAAGTTTGGAGTACACTTGGTGTCATACACATTAAATGATCAAGAGACAAGAAAGTTTGGAGTACACTTGGTGTCATGCACATTAAATGATCAAGAGACAAGAAAGTTTGGAGTACACTTGGTGTCATACACATTAGATGATCAAGAGACAAGAAAGTTTGGAGTACACTTGGTGTCATACACATTAAATGATCAAGAGACAAGAAAGTTTGGAGTACACTTGGTGTCATACACATTTAATGATCAAGAGACAAGAAAGTTTGGAGTACACTTGGTGTCATACACATTAGATGATCAAGAGACAGGAAAGTTTGGAGTACACTTGGTGTCATACACATTAGATGATCAAGAGACAAGAAAGTTTGGAGTACACTTGGTGTCATACACATTAGATGATCAAGAGACAAGAAAGTTTGGAATACACTTGGTGTCATACACATTAGATGATCAAGAGACAAGAAAGTTTGGAGTACACTTGGTGTCATACACATTAGAAGATCAAGAGACAAGAAAGTTTGGAGTACACTTGGTGTCATACACATTAGATGATCAAGAGACAGGAAAGTTTGGAGTACACTTGGTGTCATACACATTAGATGATCAAGAGACAGGAAAGTTTGGAATACACTTGGTGTCATACACATTAGATGATCAAGAGACAAGAAAGTTTGGAGTACCCTTGGTGTCATACACATTAGATGATCAAGAGACAAGAAAGTATGGAGTACACTTGGTGTCATACACATTAGATGATCAAGAGACAAGAAAGTTTTGAGTACACTTGGTGTCATACACATTAAATGATCAAGAGACAGGAAAGTTTGGAGTACACTTGGTGTCATACACATTAGATGATCAAGAGACAGGAAAGTTTTGAGTACACTTGGTGTCATACACATTAGATGATCAAGAGACAAGAAAGTTTTGAGTTCACTTGGTGTCATACACATTAGATGATCAAGAGACAGGAAAGTTTTGAGTACACTTGGTGTCATACACATTAGATGATCAAGAGACAAGAAAGTTTTGAGTACACTTGGTGTCATACTTATTAGATGATCAAGAGACAGGAAAGTTTTGAGTACACTTGGTGTCATACACATTAGATGATCAAGAGACAGGAAAGTTTGGGGTACACTTGGTGTCATGTATGTTTACTGATCTGGAGACAAGGTTTGAAAATACATAAAGAGATGTTTTGGCTTAGAGTAGAGTAGGAATGTATTCTGGTTCTGTCTTAATTGGTTATAATGTTGTTGATGCATTATTTAATTTACATGGCATTCTATAGTTATCAATTTGTTGAATTATTTTATTGTTTAAGGTGCTGGTGCCACAGCAGTTGTACAGGCGGCATTTTGCAAGCCAAGACAGGAGCCATGTGCAATCAAGCGCATCAATCTAGAAAAATGCAATACAACAGTAGAAGAACTACTAGTAAGTACCCTAATGTTAGTCACTGTATGCCAAGTAATCTCTGGTACATGCAGTAATATAAAAAAACTGCACACAAAGCAATCTGTAATTTGCTTACTCGATTTCTGTGGAAGAAGGGAAGACTTTCTTTTGTATCCCAACCCATTAAATTCTTTGTAAAATTTTTGAATTTTTTAGCTCAACTGGCTAAAGCCAGCTGAGCTTATGGCATGGTTTTGCGTGCGTCCGTGCGTCCGTGCGTCCGTGCGTGCGTGCGTAAACTTTAATCTTCTCCTCTGAAACCACTGGGCCAATTGGAACCAAATTTGGTGTGGAAGGTCCCTAGGTGGGGTAGACCAAAGTTTGTACCAGGCGACCCCGCCCGACATCCAAGATGGCCGCTGTTACTATAAATAGCAAAAACACATAAATAGCCATTGCTGAGTCATTTTTTAACCGATTTTGTTCAAATTTGAAATGTAGAGAGTAGATAGCGGGGCATTCAACATATGTAACGGGTTTTTATGAGAAATTTTTCGTTGACCCGATTTTTACGAATTATGCAAATGAGGTGTAATATTTAATCAATTCTTTGAAAATCTTCTCCTCTGAAACCACTGGGCCAATTGGAACCAAATTTGGTGTGGAAGGTCCCTAGGTGGGGTAGACCAAAGTTTGTACCAGGCGACCCCGCCCGACATCCAAGATGGCCGCTGTTACTATAAATAGCAAAAACACATAAATAGCCATTGCTGAGTCATTTTTTAACCGATTTTGTTCAAATTTGAAATGTAGAGAGTAGATAGCGGGGCATTCAACATATGTAACGGGTTTTTATGAGAAATTTTTCGTTGACCCGATTTTTACGAATTATGCAAATGAGGTGTAATATTTAATCAATTCTTTGAAAATCTTCTCCTCTGAAACCACTGGGCCAATTGGAACCAAATTTGGTGTGGAAGGTCCCTAGGTGGGCTAGAACGAAGTTTGTACCAGGCGACCCCGCCCGACATCCAAGATGGCGGCTGTTACTATAAATAGCAAAAACACATAAATAGCCATTGCTGAGTCATTTTTTAACCGATTTTGTTCAAATTTGAAATGTAGAGAGTAGATAGCGGGGCATTCAACATATTTAACGGGTTTTTATGAGAAATTTTTCGTTGACCCGATTTTTACGAATTATGCAAATGAGGTGTAATATTTAATCAATTCTTTGAAAATCTTCTCCTCTGAAACCACTGGGCCAATTGGAACCAAATTTGGTGTGGAAGGTCCCTAGGTGGGCTAGAACGAAGTTTGTACCAGGCGACCCCGCCCGACATCCAAGATGGCCGCTGTTACTATAAATAGCAAAAACACATAAATAGCCATTGCTGAGTCATTTTTTAACCGTTTTTGTTCAAATTTGAAATGTAGAGAGTAGATAGCGGGGCATTCAACATATGTAACGGGTTTTTATGAGAAATTTTTCGTTGACCCGATTTTTACGAATTATGCAAATGAGGTGTAATATTTAATCAATTCTTTGAAAATCTTCTCCTCTGAAACCACTGGGCCAATTGGAACCAAATTTAATGTGGAAGGTCCCTTGGTGGGGTAGACCAAAGTTTGTACCAGGCGACCCCGCCAGACATCCAAGATGGCCGCTGTTATTATAAATAGCAAAAACCCATAAACAGCCATTGCTGAGTCATTTATTAACTGTTTTTGTTCAAATTTGAAATGTAGAGAGTAGAGCATTCAACATATTTAAAGGGTTTTTATGAGAACTTTTTCGTTGACCCAATTTTCAAGAATTATGCTTAAGGTGTAATATTTAGTGAAATCTTTGAAAATCTTCTCCTCTGAAACAACTGGGCCAAGTGGAATGAAATTTTGTGTGGAAGGTCCAAATGTCAGCCTGACTAAAGGTGGTACCAGGCAACCCGTCCTGACATCCAAGATGGCCGTCATAACTAAAAATAGAAAAAAAAAGACCATTGTTGATCTTTTTTTCCACCAATTGAGCTCAAATTTTAAATATAGAAAGTATACTGTATGGGATTCAAAATATATGATATTCTTTTCTGAAAAAATTTTTATTGACCCAATTTTCAAGAAATATGCAAATTAGGTGTAATATTTAGTAAAATCTTTTCCTCTAAAATCACTGGGCGAATTGGAACCAAACTTTGTGGAAGGTTCCTACATCGGCCTAAAAAAAGTTTGAACCAGTCTAAGATGCCTGTTGTTACTAGATATATATATATATATATATATATATATATATATATATATATATATATATAAAAAAGCCATTGTGGATCTATTCTAAGCTCAACTGGCTAAACCAAGCTGAGTTTATGGCATAGTGAAGCATGCCTGCATGTGTGTGTTGCAAAGTAGGCTTTATTGAAGCAAAAATGGTCATAAGCTCAATTTATTTCCCATCTTAAGCTGATGAACCAATTATGGTAACCACATCACATTGTCTTAAAGGCACCACAGTGGCTGTGTGGTCTTAAACATTCGATGTTACGAATCACAGCACCTTTCACCCCTGACATTGTGCATTAATGCCAAGTGGGCTAGCACTTCATCTTTGAAAGTTTGTCAGTAAACTTGCTGCTTGGTTGTGGTTTTCTCCTATAATCCAGTGTCCTCCACCATTTCCAAAATTGACAGTCTCCATATAAGTGAAATATTCTTGAGTTGAACGTTAAACAGCATTTCAATCAAAAACAAACATTGTCTTACATATGCAGCCAGTTGAGCATCACAGGCCCTATTGGGCCTCTTGTTTTTTTCACAGAAATGTTCAAAATGGCATGATTTCATCATTTTTAGGCCATTTCAGTTGAAATTAAAATTTTAGTTGAGAATACCAAAGGAAGTCTTTCTTAGAAGAAAAGGAATCAATACACACCTTGTTTGGATATGTAGCAGTCTGGGTAACTCAGTTGGTAGAGCACTCGCCTTTAGTGCGGGAGGTCTCGGGTTCAATCCCTGGTCCGACACTGCATTTTTTCTCCCTCCTGTTACAGATATATTGTGTAGGATAGACAATTTTCAATATCATTGTAACATTGTGAAAGCTAGAACTCTAAAAAAATCTGTAGACAAGAATGTCCAAACTGGAATTACAATTTCTTTATTGTACACAACAGGCAGTGATAGATTCTGTGAAATCTTTAAATGCATAACTCCGATTTGGACTATGAAAAAAGATGGATTTATGGATAGAATAGTAGATGGTCAAATGGATAAATGTTATTTTTTGCAACACCTAATGGAAAAATTGGACCAAATTGAAGTATCTTAATTGTCTTTAAAAAGTCAGATTAGTTTAACTTTACTCATTGTGTCAGTTTTGTTAATTACATAATTATAAGAAAAAAATTTAAAAAATATTTATCTTTTTAAAAAATATATATATGGTGTATAGAAGATATTATAAGGTTCTTTCCTAGTTTGAATTTGCAAACGAAAAATGACAGAACTCATAAAGAATAGCACCAAAACAAGTGCCAAAGTGGACAAAAGAACATGCTTTTGGATCACAATGCCTCACGTTGTCTTTATTTGAATCCATCTCTACCAACTACTGCGGTAGCTCAGTTGGTGGAGTGCTCGCTCCGTAAGTGGAAGGTCGTGGGTTCGAACCTGGCATGGTCTGACCCAAGACGCAAAAGTGGGTAGTGACTATTTTTTCGCCAAGCACTCAGCATAACGAAATGAAAGTCATGGTTCTTTTGGATGGGAACTTTAAATAAACAAGGTACCATGTCACAGCATGGCATGATAAAGAACCTTGCTGTATAATGCCATCAGCGCAACGCACAGGGAAAATTTCTGCACTTTCGCCTATAGTTGGCGATGTCTTGATATAAGTGAAATATTCTTGAATGAGATGTAAAACACCATTACTCAACTCCACTTATCTCTACCAGATCCTTGTTTGAGAGAGTTTTTAAGTTTACTTGGTGAAGGTCTTTGATTTCCTCCAAGAACTCTGGTTTTCTGGAAAACCTGAAAAATCTGAAAGTTATCAAAGATTGTGATCTGCCCAAATGTAATATGATCCTAGGAGATGAGATACATTGTAAATTATCTATAGGCTGTTTATCTATAGGTTGTTTGAGAGAGTTTTTAAGTTTACTTGGTGAAGGTCTTTGATTTCCTCCAAGAACTCTGGTTTTCTGGAAAACCTGAAAAATCTGAAAGTTATCAAAGATTGTGATCTGCCCAAATGTAATATGATCCTAGGAGATGAGATACATTGTAAATTATCTATAGGCTGGTTAGTGAGTCCCAAGAAAAACATAAAACCAGTGATTTTGCTATGGTTTTTAAAAACTACCTTCTACCTTTCAGATTGGGAAAATTTGGACCCTTTTTATGTCACATATTACGCTCAGAATTTTGAAATTCATTGCAAAGAGCTTATATTGTGACAATATCTAACATTTTTTGTCTGTCAGAACAGTTTTGGACAACTGGATTTAACTTAAACTATTTGATTGTGTGTAACTTTTGCCTTTTGGGGAATTTTAGTTGTCAAATTGGGAAATTTTAGTCTAATTTCTCAAGGGGAAACTACCTTTATTCGGTAGCAATTTTAGGCAAACAAAACCACTGAAAACCCACGATTCTTTTGTACATTGATGCATAATTGTATAAATTTATGCGCCTTCTGCAATAGCTGGTAATATCAGGATATAAATGAAAGATATTTGATATAAGGTCATTGAAAACTAATAAACAAAATAGAAAACCACTTAAATATTAACATAATTTAAAATTTACAATTTCAGAAAGAGATTCAGGCGATGAGTCAATGTAAACATGAAAATGTTGTGGGTTACTATACATCATTTGTTGTTAAAGAAGAATTATGGGTAATCATGAAACTCTGTAGTGGTGGTAAGTTATTTGTAGTTCATATGTCTTTATATTTACAGGGATTTTTCTGGCCATTTTGGGAAAGGGACCTTGGGATGAAATTGGGAAAATCATTGACAAAATTGACATTTTGGGGAAATTTTTCCTTAAACTTTAAAAATTTTCACATTGTCAGCACATCAAATATTTTGCCTGGAATATTTACTATTTTGATACATGCGGGTAGTCACTCATTTGTACCAAATCACTCGGACATTAACACAATATCTTCATAGACTGGCTTCAATACAAACATCTGAGAAAGTTGTTTCATGAGTTGCTCCCATTCTACCAGATCCTCATTGAGTATAAATCAAAATGTGCATAAATACAGGTTATTATAAAGATATACAAGCTACACCAAAAATAAAGAGTTTTTTCACTTTTTCTTAAGTTTCTCAAAGCAGGATCATTTGGGAATTTTTACCTACAAAATTGGGAAAAATGTGTGCTTTTTGGCATTGGGAGTGTGTCCCTTTACCGGACCCTGTGAGTGGCCAGAAAAATCCCAGATTTAAAATTTGTTTTCAAATTTACAAACTGACCTTTAATTGAAATCACAAACCATTAATTTTTCACTCGACAAAATGATATTCTTTCTTATAACTGTGATAATAAGACACCACAAAAAAATCAGTTCATTCACAGTACTTCAGTAGTAACAATTAAAACTAGTATTTCCCAGTTGTCGGTCTTTTGCTCACCTAGTTTCTGTAATTACGTTAATTGTCTTTTGTACTTTGCAAAATATTTGGGACATATAATCAGGTAAGCATTGAGGCCCATGGCCCTCTTGTTTATATATTTGTACTTCATTTGGCAACTTCATTTTATTCTTTAGGATCAATGTTGGACATTATAAAAAATCAGATGAAAATTGGTAATTGTAAAAATGGTGTATTTGATGAGGTTACCATAGCAACAGTTCTGAAGGAAGTGTTAAAAGGATTGGAATATTTCCATAACAATGGTCAGATACATCGAGATATTAAAGCAGGGAACATCCTGTTGGGAGAAGATGGAGCAGTCTACATTGCTGGTAGGTGTATATTTGTGAATTTTTATTTAAAAAAGAATTTTACTTGGAGGCAATCAATATTGCATTGCTTCATGTAGATAGAATTATAATATGAAAATAATAATTTTATGAAAAAAAGAAATAATATTTGTTGGGAAGCAGTAACTCATCTCTACCTGACCAGTGATAAGACAAAACATTTTTGGTAAAATCTCCAGCTATCACCATGATGACCACTCTATGGAGATTGAATTAATTAATAATTTTCTAAAAGTATTTTTATCACGTGCCAAGAAATTAGTGAGGGGATTTAGAATCCCATTCCACACATTTTGTCCACAACAGTTCATCTATATGGTCTGTGGAATATTTGTCAATGTCTTTTTTAAGAGTTATGTCCCTTTAGATGATTTTGTCCCAGCTAAATGATTTTAATTCCTGCCAAGAATTTAATTTAGGAATTGTAGAAATTTGATTCATCGATTTAAACAATGATTATATTGTGTATAATAATTCACTTTTATAAAGTGTGGCTTTATGAAGATAAGTCTACTGTATGTGCCAGTGTGTTTGTGACAAGGTTTTGGTTTGGAATGGATTAATGGTGTATTGCTTCCAAGTCAAGAATCTTACACTTATATTGTAGCAATCAGTTTAGTAATGGTGAAGGAGTTAATTGACACCAGAGCACTTAGAGAAAACCACAGAATTTTGACAAACTTTCCCACACTAGGATCCGCCTGAGTGGGATTCTGAGTTTCGGTGTGATCCCTAAGTGTGTTCTTAAGACCACTTGGCCAAGTTGCCCCTTGTTTGTAAAAGGGAATTTTCAAATTAATCACTTGAGATGAAATGAACAAGAAAAGTTTGGTGTAATATACTGATTTAAGTCTATTCTACATGCAGTCATGAACATCTAGGAGTACTCATTATTTTAAATGGAATTTTTTAAACATTTTAAGTCCTATGAAATTATAAATGTTATTAAATTGCCAAGGCCCTTAATCCTGCTACTTAAATTCAGTTGTGGTCCAATGGATTCTAGTTTCACTAGGTGGACCTTTTGACTTAAATTTCAATAGACCTCAACCGCTGGTTTTCAAATTCATAAGTCCAGGCCCACTTACTTATATTTATTCACCATGAAACATTGGATTTTGTTTCAATCCTGACCAAAACTTGAAAATTAGTAGGGAATATTTTTTCGTCAAGCACTTGGCATTAAAAATAAAAGTCACAGGGTCCTTTGGATGAGGCCTTAAAAACCGATGTCAGGGGAGGCATGGCATGCTAAAAAACCCTCCCTGCACATTGCCCTAAGGGCACTGCAAAGGTCAAAATTACTACCACTTCACCTATAGCTGGTGCCTCTTGATATAAATGAAATATTCTTGACTGGGACATAAAACCCCATTAAATCAATCAATCAAACAATTTCTTTAAACTCTTAAATTTAGCAAATCTTTTATAATACATGTACTCTAAATAAAACTTTGAGATATGACAAGAAATCAAGATTTATCAAGCTTGATTTTTATCATCAAAAGTGACACAATTGATTCTTAAATATCTGAATTATTAACAAAAAAATTTGGAACTTCACATTGAAGTTAAGTGAAATCTTAGGTAAGAAATAATTGTGAAGCTTGGGCCAGACAGTCTGTGGCCACTTAAACAATATTTTACTGTATGATTTATTGTCATACTTTTAAGTATTTGTCATTTATTTGAGGATTAACCACTGTAATTCAGCTTGAGTGGGGTAAGTTACTTCAATATCCAAATTATCATATGCTATTTTATCACATATTTTTATGATTATAATTTGACATCATTGAAATTTTAAGAATTAGACACATTTTCTATCAGCATATTTTATTTATTTTATACTTTTCAATATAAAATAAGTCTGTCTCAAGCAGAGCAGGTAAAATCAAAATACTCGTAACTTTGGTATGAAGAACTGAGATTACAAGACATTTCTTTACCTTTTCTTCCACATACTTAAATACTTCCTTACCTATTCACCCTTAAAGCTTTGAAGACTGAGGCAATTTCAAATTAAACATGTTCATGCCAAACTCATGATAAGAGGTGCATATGTTTGAGTGGTCTTAATCACATACTTATGGATCACAGTGTCTCTCACAGTTTCTAAGTCCAAATGGGGCAGATACTGCCTCCATTAAAATGAGTATATAAGAATAAATCATGAAATAATCATCAGTCCTCAGAAAACGAGTAGTAGTCAGATGTTATAGGCTTATAAATCAGTGTCCAACATGTAAAAAATATTTTTAATGTGCTTGTCAAGAAGCAATTTGCAAGACTAGCATTAAGTAATATATGAAGTTGTCCAATCTTTAAATAAATGAAATCTTTTCAATATGTGTATAAGTATCAATAGATGTTCATCTCAGAAACTTAAATGATGATGTCAACACATTGACTTTGATCATAATTACCTTGATCAAAGTTTTAATAGTGTTTACTCCACTCAAAGTTCTTTTATTAAAGATTTTGCTCAAAGTTTTAATAGTGTTTATTCCACTCAAAGTTCTTTTATTAAAGATTTTGCTCAAAGTTTTAATAGTGTTTATTCCACTCAAAGTTCTTTTATCCAAGATTTTGCTCAAAGTTTTAATAGTGTTTATTCCACTCAAAGTCCTTTTATCCAAGATTTTGATCAAAGTTTCAATAGTGTTTATTCCACTCAAAGTTCTTTTATCCAAGATTTTGATCAAAGTTTTAATAGTGTTTATTCCACTCAAAGTTCTTTTATCCAAGATTTTGATCAAAGTTTTAATAGTGTTTATTCCACTCAAAGTCCTTTTATCCAAGATTTTGATCAAAGTTTTAATAGTGTTTATTCCACTTAAAGTCCTTTTATCCAAGATTTTGATCAAAGTTTTAATAGTGTTTATTCCACTCAAAGTTCTTTTATCCAAGATTTTGATCAAAGTTTTAATAGTGTTTATTCCACTTAAAGTCCTTTTATCCAAGATTTTGATCAAAGTTTTAATAGTGTTTATTCCACTCAGAGTTCTTTTATCCAAGATTTTGATCAAAGTTTTAATAGTGTTTATTCCACTCAGAGTTCTTTTATTAAAGATTTTGATCAAAGTTATAATAGTGTTTATTCCACTCAGAGTTCTTTTATTAAAGATTTTGATCAAAGTTATAATTATAGTGTTTATTCCACTCAGAGTTCTTTTATTAAAGATTTTGATCAAAGTTATAATAGTGTTTATTCCACTCAGAGTTCTTTTATTAAAGATTTTGATCAAAGTTTTAATAGTGGTTACTCCACTCAAAGTCCTTTTATTAAAGATTTTGATCAAAGTTTTAATAGTGTTTATTCCACTCAAAGTTCTTTTATTAAAGATTTTGATCAAAGTTTTAATAGTGTTTATTCCACTCAAAGTTCTTTTATTAAAGATTTTGCTCAAAGTTTCGATAGTGTATACTACACTTTACTCATGTTAATGAATCTGGCTATTCCTTTTGGCATTCATGCAGACATTTGATGTTTTATAAATACACATATCTGTCATATAAATAACTTTAAAAAAATCAGTAACATCTGGGTTCATTTGTGTACCATGTGATGCTTGTTGACATTCGTTTCTAATGGTTACAGAAATTCTATCCTATGCAGAATTTTCTAAATAATGGAGTAAAAGACTTTTGTACCCTCCACTGAAATTTTAATTTGACAAAAAAATGACTAAAAAATGATGGAATTAAGCAATTTGGAATATTATTGTAGGTTAAAAATATTAAAATTTTACACAGAATTTTGTGGGTATTAGGGTACAAAAGAATGTTTTAACTAATAGGGTGATAACAAACTATAATTCGATTCCAAATGTAAATCATGAGATTCTACTTAAGATAAGAGGCAATACATGGTACACTTGTCAACCCCATTTTATGAGAATTATGTCTAGACATCATTAATTATATAATTTTTTTTATTTCTTTTAATTTTTTAGTTATCTTTGATTGATAAAAGATGTATTATTATGCAATATTTTTGCTATATAATCAAATATAACTTTATTTTTAATTTTTTTTTCAAAATTGTCCCCTTTATTTTACACCAGAAATAATATTTATAATTGGTAAATTCTCAAGTCTATGTTTGACCTTTGACCTAAGTGTTTGCTTTATATGACTTGTTGAGCAGGTGAAACATAGACATTGACTCTAACAGAATGGGGTTTACATTGGATACGCTAGACTCTCAAAGAATGGGGATTGCATGTTGTATCATAGACTCACAGAAGGGTCATCATGTAGAACCAAGGACTTTCATGGTATGGTTTCACATGTAGTAGCCAGAAAACTAAAAAAAAAAACAAAGTATTGGCATGTTTTATACCAAGCTCTCATCTTGGGTATTACCTCTTTCCTCAGGATGGGGTTTGCATGTGGTACTCATTACTATAACAGAATATGTTTAAGAAGTGGAACCCAAGACTCCCACAAAATAGGTTTTACATGTGGTAAACCTTATTGTTTCTGCTAAATGAATTTTCCTTTTGATGTGACACGATATAAAATTATTTTATGTCATAAAATCATTTTCAAGAAATTGGTTCACATGTAGCATCCAACAGTCTCTTAAATGGGGTTTACATGTGGTACCAAAGACTTAGGGAATAGGGTTCACATGTGGTATCCAAATCCCTCACATAATAGGGCTTAGATGTGGTACCAAGGACTTAGGGAATAGGGTTCACATCTGGTATCCAAATTCCTCACATAATAGGGCTTAGATGTGGTACCAAGGACTTAGGGAATAGGGTTCACATCTGGTATCCAAATTCCTCACATAATAGGGCTTAGATGTGGTACCAAGGATTTACAAAAAATAGGATTCACATACTGTATATGGACTCACTTAGGGTTCACATACTGTATATGGACTCACTTAGGGTTCACATACTGTATATGGACTCACTTAGGGTTCACATACTGTATATGGACTCACTTAGGGTTCACATACTGTATATGGACTCACTTAGGGTTCACATACTGTATATGGACTCACTTAGGGTTCACATACTGTATATGGACTCACTTAGGGTTCACATATCTTACCTCTGTCTCTTATAGAATGGTACCTCAGACTCTCAAAGTTGGAATCATACGTGGTACCCAATAATATGTTTGTGCTAAATATTTTTTCCAGTTGATACGACATGATATTTAACTATGTCATAAAAATATTTTTTAATGAATTGTGCAAAATGAAAAAAAAAAAGCATCAACCAGTTCAAACGGATAGTTTTTACTCAAATCTAACAAGCATGGATGATTTCTATTAATAATCATTAAGGTTTACTACACTGAGCGAGTGCCACTGTTGGTGGAGTAAAACTCCCGGAGATTCTCCATTACTCAGTAAGGTTATTTTTGGTTGAGCGGAATTTTGTGTTGTATTTTACAGACTTTGGTGTTAGTGCTTGGTTAGCGACTGGTAAAGATCAGACTAGGGATTCCGTCCGACACACATTTGTGGGAACTCCATGTTGGATGGCACCAGAAGTCATGGAACAGGTAATCCAAATTTAATGAATTTGCTTGGTTTTATGTTGTTTTATTTTTAAGATCAATGACTGATCTTTATATTTCAATCATTTGATATTATACAATTATTGTCTTTGAATGAGGTCAATACATGGTTCTATGGACTTGATGCAACTAATATTCACCGAGGTGGAAGGCCAAGGTGAATATTGGTTGCATCAAGTCCATAGAACCATGTATTGACTGAATTCAAAGACTATAATTGTTTTATTATATGACAAATAACTATTTGCCTATTTCAAGTGAAATTAAGTAGATTCCGTGCATTACAAACAATACACAAAATGCCGTCTCCTCCATCATGACTGAGCAACTCAACGGAGTAAATAAAGAAAATAATTGGATAATTTTGTTGTGACGTCATTGAGGCTGAAAAGGGGTCTGAACCAGTCCGAACCTCATATTATTGACCACACGTGCATGTAGACAAGCAATACACGAAATATTTAATGACACGTGACAGTATGACGACCAATAGATGAAAAGAAAGAATCATAGTCATATAATAATTGTTAATATTTAATTTTGACATATGATTGAGACATGTACTCTGCTTTCAAACTCATGGTTTCTCATAGCTATAAGTATAACATCTGTTTTGAATCTTCATGGTTGGATGTGCATCCTTTCTTATAAAACTGTAAATTTTCAACCATAAAACTGTTGAAGTAATAAAATTGTATGCAAGAGTAGTTTAAGATAATAAAATTCGTTATTAGTTATTCTGGATAAAAATCACTGAACTTAAGATAAATATGAGTTCATACCTGATTTTTTGACATTTTCCTTATAGGTTACAGGATATGATTTTAAAGCAGATATCTGGAGTTTTGGAATAACAGCTATTGAATTAGCAACAGGAACAGCCCCTTATCACAAATATCCTCCAATGAAGGTAATAACCTTCCCTTATCATAAATATCCTCCTATGAAGGTAAAAACCTCCCCTCCCCTTATCATAAATATGGTATCCTCCAATGAAGGGAAAAACCTCTCCTTATCATAAATATCCTCCAATGAAGGTAATAACCTCCCCTTATCATAAATATCCTCCTATGAAGGTAAAAACCTCCCCTCCCCTTATCATAATACAGTATCCTCCAATGAAGGTAAAAACCTCTCCTTATCATAAATATCCTCCAATGAAGGTAATAACCTCCACTTACCATAAGTATCCTCCTTTAAAGGTATTAACAGCCCCTTATCACAAATATCCTCCAATAGGGTAATAACAGTCCCTTATCATAAATATCCTCCAATCAAGTAAATGACAACCCTTTGATATAATTATTGTAAATATCCTCCAATGAAGGTAATAACCTCCCCTTATCATAAATATCCTCCTATGAAGGTAAAAACCTCCCCTCCCCTTATCATAAATACAGTATCCTCCAATGAAGGTAAAAACCTCTCCTTATCATAAATATCCTCCAATGAAGGTAATAACCTCCACTTATCATAAGTATCCTCCTTTAAAGGTATTAACAGCCCCTTATCACAAATATCCTCCAGTAGGGTAATAACAGTCCCTTATCATAAATATCCTCCAATCAAGTAAATGACAACCCTTTGATATAATTATTGTCCATTGGAGGTAATAACTGCCCCTTATCACAAATATCCTGCAATGAAGATTGTAACAGTCCCTTTCATAGATACCCTCCAAATGAAGATAATAACATCCTCTTTTCATGAATATCCCCAATGAAGGTTAAAACAACCCTTTATCAGAAATATCTTCCTACTAAAAGTAATAACAGCCCATTAACATAAATATCTTCCATTGAAGGTAATAACTTTCCCTTATCACAAATATTTTCCGTTGAAGGTTGTAACGACCCTTTTTCTCAAAATCCTCAAAATGAAGATAGCTACTTTCCCTTTTCATGAATATCCTCAAATAAAACCAGACCCTTTTAAAAATATCCCCCAAATGAGGTTTATATCAGCCCCTTATCACAGATATCTTCCAATGAAGATTGTTACTGCCCCTTTTTATATCAGCCCCTTATCACAGATATCTTCCAATGAAGATTGTTACTGCCCCTTTATATAAATATCCTCTAAATGAAGATATTGACAACATCTCCTTTAATGAATATCCTCAATAATGTAATAACAGTCCCTTATCAAAAATATCATTCAATGAATGTAATATCATCCCCTTAATATAAAAATATATCCTCCAATTTTAATAATAAAGCAGCTATAATACAGTCATTCCTATTTCAAAACCACCTCTATAAAAGGGAAACCTGTCTAAAAGGGAATTTGATTCCTCTCGATCTACCACTACTGTAGCACAGTTAATAGAGTGCTTGCTTTGTATGTGGGAGGTCAGAGTTCAAACCCTGGCTGGGTCTGACCAAGACTTGAAAATAGGTAGTGACTGCTCTTTTGCCAGGTACTCTGCATTTAGAAATAAAAGTCATTGGGTCTCTTAGAGGAGACATTAAAAACCAATGCCCTGTTTCACAGCAGGCAAGACAGACTAAAGAACTCCTGCACATTGCCCTAAGCACACTGCAGTGGTCAAAATTTTGGCCACTTCACCTATAGCTGGTGATGTCTCGCTGTAAGTGAAATATTTTGGATTGGGAGTTAAAAACCAATTAAATCAATCAATTAAACCTCTTGATCCTTCATCTAATCCCTTTATAAGAGCCTTTGTCTAATCAGTTAGAAGTCACCCTTTAGACCAAATTGACCTGAGCATGTGGTCAATATTTTAGCAATCTCTTTTGGCAAATTTTATTTGCACAAACATTGCAACCCATATTTTGAAATTATTTTTAGAGTTAAAACCTTTACATACACCAGTATACATCATTGGTAAGTAAATCTTATCAGAATTTAATATCTAATGGTATGATTTTTTTTTTTTTAAAACTTGAGAAATTAACTAATAATTATGTCAACCAAAGTAACAATAATTTATTATGAAAGAAATGCCTGTGGGTAATTGATCATGATAATTTTTTTTATTATTGAGAAAAAATATATATATAAAAAGTTATTATAAATTCAGGACAGGTGTATATATTGCTACAGGTAAATTTCTTTAGTCTTAATTTGCAAACTGTTGATAGAAATGTCAAATGTTAAGACTTTAAGACTACATTTTTGCTAGATTTTTATTTTGAATTACACAGAAAAATTATTTTAATTAACATGAGAAAGTAAAACTAAATAATAGAAATAATTTTTATGTATATATTGTAGAATCATATATATTGTTGGGTTTAAAATTTTTTGTGGTCCCCCCCCCCCCCCCCAAAGAAAGAAAAGATTTTATGGAATTAAATTTTGGGACAAATAAACCCCATTGGGAGCCTTAGTAATTAAAAACTTTCATTGACATTAAATTTTATGATTTTTTACTTTCCCACGAAAAAAAAGTGAAATTTAATAAGAATATTGGTAATTTGTCAGGTTTTTCTGCCTTTATAATGCAATCCACAGTATTGATTCTTAAACCTCTATATAAATGCCATCTGCCAATTAAGATCATTTTTATGACTGTGTAGCCCTTATTGACGTCCTAAAATCACTATAAATGGTCCATAAGTTTTGTGTTTGCCCCATGTATAACATACAGTTGTAATTTTAAATATGTGATACTACTAATTTACATTATGGTACAGCTCTTTTTGTCTCTTGGGGCAGTTGTATTCCTGACACTGCAAACTTTTAACTTTAATGATTTTCTGAAATTCAAAATAATGTTATTGAGCAAATTGTCCATCCTGCCAATGGACAGATGGCTGTCGTTACTATAAATAGCAAAAACCTATAAATGGCCTTTACAGATTCATTTATGTACCAATTTTGTTGGAATTTAGGAGGAAATAGATACATTTGTAACATCTTTTTTTTTGGTACAATTTTTTGTTTGTGCAATAATTATATAAATGCAAATAAGGTCCATTTTTAGGCGAAATCTTTAAAAATCTTCTCTGAAGGTACATGGCCACTTGAAAGAAAATTGAATGTGAAAGGTTCTTGGGTGGTATGGATTAAAAATTGTATTCGACGTGCTGTCATATTTCCAAGATGGCTGCCATTACTATAAATAGCAAAAACCTATAAATGGCCATTACAGGTTAATTTATGTTTTGATTATGTTGAAATTTGAAACATAGAAAATAGATGTCAGGGATGAAACATATGTAACAGGTTTTTCTGTATAATTTTTTGTTTGCACAGTTATTATGTAATATGCAAATAAGGTCTATTTTTAGCCTATATCTTTGAAAATCTTCTCAGAAAGTACTTGGCCAATTGAAACGAAATTTGTGATAAATATTGCTTGGAATAATAGAAAATAAGGACATTGCTAGTGAGTTTGTTTTTACATTTTACTGATTGGATATATTTTAAAAAGAAAAGAAAATAAGGGTTTCCATGGTGAGTGATACAGCCCCCATTGGGCCTCTTGTTATCATCATTATTATTATTATTATTATTATTATTATTATATACAGGTGTTAATGTTAACATTACAAAATGACCCTCCAGCATTAGATACATCGGCTGAAGACAAAGATCAATACAAGTCCTATGGTAAAATATTCCGTAAAATGGTGGCAGAATGTCTCAAGAAAGAACCAGAGAAGAGGTATGTAAAGAAAGTGTGTGTCTGTGTGTTCGTGTGTGTGTACTTTTTCTGTCCATATGTTATCTCTTTCAAAATAAGTCATCCTACAGATAAAAAGGTAACTTTTAATGTTCTGTGCATAGGTGTCTGTTAATAATCAAACCAGAACATATGATTTTTTGAATATTTATATTTGTATTTATTTACTTACTTACTCTTTTTCTTTCTTTCCTTCATTTATTATTTCTCACTTACATACTTACTTACTTACTTACTTACTTTTATTTTCTTTCTTTCCTTTCTTTCTTTCTTTCTTTCTTTCTTTCTCTTTTTCTTTCTTTCTTTTTTTCTTTCTTTCTTTTAATAATGTGGTGACTAAAATGAAATATTGGGACAAAGACCTTTACTGAATGAAACAAAAAAAAATTATAATTTTCAAAGCAAAAAATGAAAAATAATAAATAAATAAATAAATAAAAAAATAAATCTAAAAAATTTAAAAAAAAATGCATCTATCTTAAAGCAATTTCAAATTACACATACCAGATTCACATTTAAATGCTAAATTTATTTTTATATTGGTAAAATTGGCAGTTTTTAACCTTTTTAAATTGATATACAATGTAAATGATGTTATTACGTGCATTTACAGTCATGGGTGGGTCTACAATTTTGTTGTACTAGCTCACATTGATTTTCTCTCACAAAGGCTTATTTCTTAACTTTTCATGCCAGTTTTAAAAATTTTCATTTCATAAAATATTGATAATTTTTATGAAGAAAACGTAAATTTCAGTTATGAATATTTACAATCTAATAATCACTGCCTAGATGAACCTTGATGACCGATTCAAAAACAAATGTCTATTCTTAAGTAAACTTGGTAGTATGATGCTGTCCGGTGATTCTGCACACCTAAGGATCATTCTCTCGTGTTTCGACCAAACGACATAAATGATTACAAAACACTTTGTTTGACTGAAAGATCAACTCAATATTGTTGCTGTCATGTAAAAAATGCAATCTTTTTATACGATTTTATACTTCTAAATATAAGGAATGCTTTCACCCCCCATGCTTCACAGATGTAAATAATGTCCAGTGATTCTGCACAGTGGTGATTATCTCTGTTTTTATAAATACTACAGTGGTCTTCGTGATGTGACTGTTTCTCTGATGGTTTCTCTTTATTTTAATCAAATTATCAGTATGTTACGCATAAAAATAATTAACAGTTTTCAAAATTGCGTATTGACTACGATATACACAACAAATTGAATGAAATTGTAAATTATCTGTATTATTCTGTAACATTATCGGAATATATCTGCAGAAAAACGTTATTTAAAATTTTGAACAAATTGAATGAAATTGTAAATTATCTGTATTATTCTGTAACATTATCGGAATATATCTGCAGAAAAACGTTATTTAAAATTTTGAAAGGCAAAATCTGTTTTATTTAGGCACCATATTTTTTTAAAATACGGTGGAAATACAGGTGCGCAGAATCACGGGACGCGCAGAATCACCGGACTCGCCTGTACATGTATTCATTTCTAGGTGCTACATATAATATATAAGAAAAGAGTGTTATTTTATCATCTTTCAAATTTTAAATTTATGGAAATGAAATTGTAATAATTTTTATAATATTATTAATTTTCAAATATTATTTGAAATAATTTTAATGCTACTTATTTACTCTAAATGTTGAATGTAATTTTGAGTTTTGTAACTGACAGAGTTATCTCTCTTGATATATCAAATTACTAGTCAGACGTCTTTTAAAAGTTGATTTGAAAAAAAATTTATCAGAAATAGTTCTTATTCTTTGACTAAATAAATGGAAATTGATAATTTTGAGTTAACTTTTAAAAACAATCAGGTGATAAATGACTGAAATAATAAAATAAAAGAAAATGATTTGTAAAGGACTATGTATTTCATAAATATAGATAATTCATATTTTTAAGTGACTATTACTTACATTTAACTTCGGTTTTATTGGAGATGATTTATTAGGTATATGCCTGCATTTGTAGGCATTTATGTGCAATATACATTTATGTGAATGCTAATTTTACCTTACAAATTCACTTTGAATAATGTGTTTATTCTTCCGGGGCACCAGGCTCCACTTCCTTGATGGAAGTTCACATGTATAACTGAATCGGTCAGTTTTCAAAGTTTTTAGTTTGTTTTTTGGGATTATGATTTGGACATGGACTGGTATGTTTGTGTTTTATTTGAACAATAACAATTTGTGCAAGTGCAAGTATATACTAAATTGTTCTAAAATGTGGTATGAATGATAATTAAATTAAAACTTGTGTGCAGGTGTCCCATATGATTTATATTTTTGGCAAATGTACCCCCTAGTGCCTGTGTGTCCTGAACTCAGGCAAATACCCGTAAGCATCTAGATGATAACTATGATCCATTTGCAATGTTATAGTTTGCTTCAATTTAGAAGGCATGCAAATTTGTGTAAGCACAAATGTTATTGATCACACCTCTGTTTTACACTTAATATTGTTGATTAGCGACGGGTACCATATGGCGTATACTAATGTGCATTTACATAATAGACCACTATGGTAGCTCAGTTGGTCGCTTCATATGTGGGAGGTTGCAGGATTGAACAACAGCCAGGTCTGATCAAGACTAGAAAATTAGTAGTGACTGTTCTTTCGCCAAGTACTTGGCATTTAGAAATGAAAGTCATGGGTTCCTTTGGATGAAACCTTAAAAACCAATGCCCCTTGTCACAGCAGGTGTAGTACATTAAAGAGCCCTCCCTGCACATTGCCCCTAGCACGCTGCAAAGGTAAAAATTTCTGTCGTGTCACCTATAGCTGGCGATGTCTCAATATAAGTGAAATATTCTTGCCTGGGACATAAAACCCCATTTAATCAATCAAATCAATCAATTTACATTAAAAATGAGGGGAGAACCTCATTATAGATATCTCTAAAACTTTTGAATTTCATCCTTATGTTTCTAGTTTTAAGATTTTTTCCTACCTGTATCTCCTTAGCACAAGACACTGTTAATTTTTTCTTATTTCAATTATATGAATATGATTAATGACAATAATTCTTTTTTTTAAATTGTTTAAAAGTTAAATGCTAATGTTTTTTTTTTAGAACTATAAATATATATGTTTTAAGACTTATGTTTTCATTTTTTATTTTCTTTTTCAGACCAACAGCAAAACAGTTATTAAAGCATGAGTTTTTCAAAAAAGCAAAGGTATTATATATTTTGTAATGATAATAGAAAAGGGAGTGGTATAAAGTGGGTTGTTCTGTAATGATCAGTTTATATATAGCCATGATTTCACCCACTCTAGTCTCACCCTTATATAACTATTATCTCAACCTTATAAAACCATTATCTCAACCTTATAAAATCAGTCTCACCCTTATATAACCATTATCTCAACCTTATAAAATCATAGTCACCCTTATATAACCATTATCTCAACCTTATATAACCATTATCTCAACCTTATAAAATCAGTCTCACCCTTATATAACCATTATCTCAACCTTATAAAATCATTGTCTCACCCTTATATAACCATTATCTCAACCAGGGCTCCACAAACACCGGTAAGGTCAATCGGCAGTCAGCAAAGGGTACATTAACCAACCAACACCTGCCCAACATCCCCCCCCATGCACACACACACAAACCGACCCCCCACTCTCTCTCTCTCTCTTGTATAACTATAACCATAGTCTTATCCTTAAATAACCATAGTCTTATCCTTATATAACCATAGTCTTATCCTTATATAACCATAGTCTTATCCTTATATAACCATAGTCTTATCCTTATCTAACAATAGTCTTATCCTTATATAACCATAGTCTCAACCTTATATAACCATAGTCTTATCTTTATATAACCATAGTCTTATCCTTATATAACCATAGTCTTATCCTTATATAACCATAGTCTCATCCTTATATAACCATAGTCTCAACCTTATATAACCATAGTCTTATCCTTATATAACCATAGTCTTATCCTTATATAACCATAGTCTTATCCTTATATAACCATAGTCTCATCCTTATATAACCATAGTCTCATCCTTATATAACCATAGTCTTATCCTTATATAACCATAGTCTCGTCCTTATATAACCATAGTCTTATCCTTATATAACCATAGTCTCATCCTTATATAACCATAGTCTCATCCTTATATAACCATAGTCTTATCCTTATATAACCATAGTCTTATCCTTATATAACCATAGTCTTATCCTTATATAACCATAGTCTCAACCTTATATAACCATAGTCTCAACCTTGTATAACCATAGTCTTATCCTTATATAACCATAGTCTTATCCTTATATAACCATAGTCTCATCCTTATATAACCATAGTCTCATCCTTATATAACCATAGTCTTATCCTTATATAACCATAGTCTTATCCTTATATAACCATAGTCATAGTCTATCCTTATATAACCATAGTCTCATCCTTATATAACCATAGTCTCATCCTTATATAACCATAGTCTCATCCTTATATAACCATAGTCTCATCCTTATATAACCATAGTCTCATCCTTATATAACCATAGTCTTATCCTTATATAACCATAGTCTCAACCTTATATAACCATAGTCTTATCTTTATATAACCATAGTCTTATCCTTATATAACCATAGTCTTATCCTTATATAACCATAGTCTTATCCTTATATAATCATAGTCTCAACCTTACATTACCATAGTCTCATCCTTATATACCATAGTCTCATCCTTATATAACCATTATCTCATCCTTATACAACCATAGTCTCTGATCCTTAAGTAACCCTAGTCTCTCATCTTTTTATAGCCATAGTCTCATTCTTATATTACCATAGTCTCATTCTTATATTATCATAGTCTCATCCTTATATAACCATAGTCTCTCATCCTTAAGTAACCCTAGTCTCTCATCTTTTTTTGGCCATAGTCTCATCCTTGTATGACCAAAGTCTCATCCTTATATAACCATAGTCTCATCCTCATGTAACCATTGTCTCATCTTTATATAACCATAGTCTCATCCTTATGTTACCATTGTCTCATCTTTATATAACCCTAGTCTCTCATCCTGATGTAACTCCAGTCCCTCATTCTTATGTAACCTGTCTTATCCTAGTATTACCACAATTTCTGATCCTTAAGTAACCCTAGTCTCTCATCTTTTTATAGCCATAGTCTCATTCTTATATTACCATAGTCTCATCCTTATATAACCATAGTCTCTCATCCTAACGTAACCCTAGTCTCTCATCTTTTTATAGCCATAGTCTCATTCTTATATTACCATAGTCTCATCCTTATATAACCATTATCTCATCCTTATATAACCATAGTCTCTCATCCTTAAGTAACCCTAGTCTCTCATCTTTTTTTGGCCATAGTCTCATCCTTGTATGACCAAAGTCTCATCCTTATATAACCATAGTCTCATCCTTATGTAACCATTGTATTATCTTTATATAATCATAGTCTCATCCTTATGTAACTATTGTCTCATCTTTATATAACCCTAGTCTCTCATCCTGATGTAACTCTAGTCCCTCATTCTTATGTAACCTGTCTTATCCTAGTATAACCATAGTTTCTGATCCTTAAGTAACCCTAGTCTCTCATCTTTTTATAGCCATAGTCTCATTCTTATATTACCATAGTCTCATCCTTATATAACCATAGTCTCTCATCCTAACGTAACCCTAGTCTCTCATCTTTTTATAGCCATAGTCTCATTCTTATATTACCATAGTCTCATCCTTATATAACCATTATCTCATCCTTATATAACCATAGTCTCTCATCCTTAAGTAACCCTAGTCTCTCATCTTTTTTTGGCCATAGTCTCATCCTTGTATTACCATAGTCTCATCCTTATATAACAAAAGTCTCATCCTTATGTAACCATTGTCTCATCTTTATATAACCATAGTCTCATCCTTATGTAACTATTGTCTCATCTTTATATAACCATAGTCTCATCCTTATGTAACCATAGTCTCACCTTTATATGACCATAGTCTCATCCTTATGTAACCATAGTCTCACCTTTATATGACCATAGTCTCATCCTTATGTAACCATAGTCTCACCTTTATATGACCATAGTCTCATCCTTATGTAACCATAGTTTCACCTTTATATGACCATAGTCTCATCCTTATGTAACCATAGTCTCACCTTTATATGACCGTAGTCTCATCCTTATGTAACCATAGTCTCACCTTTATATGACCATAGTCTCATCCTTATGTAACCATAGTCTCACCTTTATATAACCATAGTCTCATCCTTATGTAACCATAGTCTCACCTTTATATGACCATAGTCTCATCCTTATGTAACCATAGTCTCACCTTTATATGACCATAGTCTCATCCTTATGTAACCATAGTCTCACCTTTATATGACCATAGTCTCATCCTTATGTAACCATAGTCTCACCTTTATATGACCATAGTCTCATCCTTATGTAACCATAGTCTCACCTTTATATGACCATAGTCTCATCCTTATGTAACCATAGTCTCACCTTTATATGACCATAGTCTCATCCTTATGTAACCATAGTCTCACCTTTATATGACCATAGTCTCATCCTTATGTAACCATAGTCTCACCTTTATATGACCATAGTCTCATCCTTATGTAACCATAGTCTCACCTTTATATGACCATAGTCTCATCCTTATGTAACCATAGTCTCACCTTTATATGACCATAGTCTCATCCTTATGTAACCATTGTCTCACCTTTATATGACCATAGTCTCATCCTTATACAACCATTGTCTCACCTTTATATGACCATAGTCTCATCCTTATACAACCATAGTCTCACCTTTATATAACCATAGTCTCATCCTTATGTAACCATAGTCTCACCTTTATATAACCATAGTCCTCATCCTTATGTAACCATAGTCTCACCTTTATATGACCATAGTCTCATCCTTATGTAACCATTGTCTCACCTTTATATGACCATAGTCTCATCCTTATACAACCATAGTCTCACCTTTATATAACCATAGTCTCATCCTTATGTAACCATAGTCTCACCTTTATATAACCATAGTCTCATCCTTATGTAACCATAGTCTCACCTTTATATGACCATAGTCTCATCCTTATGTAACCATAGTCTCACCTTTATATGACCATAGTCTCATCCTTATGTAACCATTGTCTCACCTTTATATGACCATAGTCTCATCCTTATACAACCATAGTCTCACCTTTATATAACCATAGTCTCATCCTTATATAACCATAGTCTCACCTTTATATAACCATAGTCTCATCCTTATGTAACCATAGTCTCACCTTTATATAACCATAGTCTTATCCTTATATTACCTTAGTCTAACCCTGTTATAGCAAAAGTAGCACCCTTCTATTGCCATATTTTTACCCTCATGTAGCCATATTTCTTCCCTTATATAACCAGTCTCACTTCTTCTTCAACATATGAGGGGCCTCAGTGACTGAAAACCTGTGCTTATGGATCACAGTACATTTGACCCTCAGGTTTGAATCCCACTCACGCAGTGTGAGAAAGTTTGTCAGT
Source organism: Tegillarca granosa (assembly GCA_029721355.1). NCBI lineage: Eukaryota > Metazoa > Mollusca > Bivalvia > Arcoida > Arcidae > Tegillarca > Tegillarca granosa. The sequence continues at coordinate 24,557,068 of CM056608.1, forward strand.
TCACTTGCCAACAGGTTTTTTCTCAGACACTTTGGTTTCCTCCACTATTCCAGATCAGACTGCCTCAATTTAAGTAAAAAATCCTTGACTTGGGCATAAAACACCTTTACTGAACTCAACTGAACTCTTTTTCAACATAATTTGTTGTAAGGATTCATCAGAGTTATAATGATTACCCAAGAAATGTGTAAAGTCCATGAAGTCCTTCACGATCCCAGATCAGACTGCCTCAATTTAAGTGAAAAATTCTTGACTTGGGCATAAAACACCTTTACTGAACTCAACTGAACTCTTTTTCAACATAATTTGATATAAGGATTCATCAGAGTTATTATGATTACCCAAGAAATGTGTAAAGTCCATGAATTATTTTCTGGACTTTGAATTGACAGATGGTCTTTATATAGAGGTTCTTTAACTGTGCTTCAAAACAGTGGAACATTAATCTTAACAGTTGGTCTTTATTAATAGATTATGACAATAGTGTGTTACCAGGTTTTACTTTACATTTAAAATTGTCTCAGATTAAATTTAAGATTTTTTAGCTCACCTGAGCTGAAAGCTCAGATGAGCTATTGCTATTCATCTTCGTCCGTTGTGCATCGTCCATCCTGCGTCGTCCGTCGTGCATCGTCTGTCGTGCGTCGTCCGTCGTGCTTAAACTTTTTACATTTTAATCTTCTCCTCCAAAACCACTGGGCCAAATTTAATGAAACTTGGTAACCATCATGCCTGGGTGAATCCCTTTCAGATTTGCACAAATGAAGGAGTTATGTCCCCTTGGAGCCCCATAAAGGGGGAAATAGTGAATAACTTTAAAAATCTTCTCCTCTGAATCTACAAGAGATATACCTTAGTTATTTCATTTATAACATCCTTAGGTCATCTATTTTTAGATTTGCACAAATGGTAGCCATGGGGCTCAAAATGGGGAAATCGTAAGGCACTGAGTTGGGAAATTGCTTAAAATTATATATTTGTCACTATATCTTGAAAACTATCAACTTTTTGTATAGGCATGTATATGAGAATATTGTAGGTATTAACATGACAATCATTTTGATATATGGTTCAAGGTCATATGTTGAAAGGTCAAGGTCACACCTGCAGAAGAAGACTTAAATTGCTAATTATCTTGAAAACTATTATCTTTTTGTATAGGCATGTATATTAGAATATATTAGGTATTGACATGACGATCATTTTGATATATGGTTCAAGGTCATATGTTGAAAGGTCAAGGTCACAGCGGCAAAAGCAGACTTAATTTGCTAATTATCTTGAAAACTATTAACTTTTTGTATATGCAGGTATATTAGAATATTGTAGATATTGTGGCAACGATCATTTTGATATATTGTTCAAGGTCATATATTCAAAGGTCAAGGTCACAGCTGCAGAAGAAGACTTAAATTGCTAATTATCTTGAAAATTATTAACCTTTTGTATAGGCATGTATATTGGAATATTTTAGATATTGATATGACAATCATTTTGATACATTGGTCAAGGTCATATGTTTTAAGGTCAAGGTCACAGCTGCAGAAGAAGACTTAAATTGCTAATTATCTTGAAAACTATTAACTTTTTGTATATGCTTGTATATTGGAAAATTTTAGATATTGACATGACAATCATTTTGATACATTGGTCAAGGTCATATGTTTAAAGGTCAAGGTCATAGCTGCAGAAGAAGACTTAAATTGCTAATTATCTTGAAAACTATTAACTTTTTGTATAGGCATGTATATTAGAATATTGTAGGTATTAACATGGCGGTCATTTTGATATATGGTTCAAGGTTATATGTTCAAAGGTCAAGGTCATATCGACGTAGGAATACTAAAATTATTAATTATCTTGAAAGCTATTAATTTCATGCATAGGCATGTATATTAGAAATTTGTAGGTATTGACATGACAATCATTTCTGGTTCGAGGTCATATATATTCAAAGGTCAAGGACATAGCTGCATAAGTATACTGAAATTGATTAATGATTTGGAAATTATTCATTGCACTACAGTTACTTTATGCATATTATATTAGCTACTTATAAATGAAATGTGAGTGGATATATTTCTGATTAAGTTTTGTGGGAGTATTTAACTTTTCAAGTTTCTGTACTCAATATATTGTCTATTGCTCTTTGCAAACAATATTGGACATATCTTCAGGTGAGCGTTAAGGCCCATGGGCCTCTTGTTTTTATGGAAGTATAGCAATTTGTCTTTTGTTTCAATTTTGATTTCATTGTCAGATTCAAGGGAAATGTGCCAAATTTGAAGTTAAAAGTGTAAATATGATTAATTTCTGTTTTACAGGATAAAGCATTCTTGGTGAAGAACTTGTTATCAGAAGGTTCATCTGTGCGACCTCAAAAGGTAAGTAAACCCAGATATCCCCACCCACCCATTCCTTCTAGCAACCTTCTGTCTCTACCTCAAAATTCTCTTTTCTCTAGCCCACAATAGTGCATTATTGTGCATAAATGCTTTGTTAGTTAGAAAATTGACATTTTTGCATTGTAAAGTAGTAGTTTCAACTGATAAAAATCTGAATATTAGAGCACATCACTTCCCTTATCCTAAATTAATAAATAGACTGGTACAGTCAATCCTGTCTATAATTACTATCTTTATGAGAAATAGTAAATCCGTTAGTGAAAATTTTGCAATTTAATTGAAGTAATGAAGAATTTCAATAATTATATTTGTTGACAGGTGATTCTAAAAACTTCTCAGAAAGGTTTGGCTGTAAAATAATGTTTCAAACATATCCGTTTTCTGGAAAAGTTAGTGTATTAAGTGTGTTCATGTGTTGTCTGAGACAGGTTTGACTGTACATTTATGTATTAATTGTGTTCATGTGTTGTCTGGGACAGGTTTGACTGTACAGTTATGTATTAATTGTGTTCATGTGTTGTCTGGGACAGGTTTGACTGTACAGTTATGTATTAATTGTGTTCATTTGTTATCTAGGACAGGTTTGACTGTACAGTAATGTATTAATTTTGTTCGTTTGATGTCAAGGACAGGGTTGACTGTACAGTTATGTTTAAATTCAGCTATGTATTATTTGTTTTAATTTGTTGTCTGGGACAGGTTTGACTGAACAATTATGTATTTATTGTGTTCATTTGTTGTCTGGGACAGGTTTGACTGTACAGTTATGTATTAATTGTGTTCATTTGTTGTCTGGGACAGGTTTGACTGTACAGTTATGTATTAATTGTGTTCATTTGTTGTCTGGGACAGGTTTGACTGTACAGTTATGTATTAATTGTGTTCATTTGTTGTCTGGGACAGGTTTGACTGTACAGTTATGTATTAATTGTGTTCATTTCTTGTGTTTGACAGGTTTGACTGTACAGTTATGTATTTATTGTGTTCATTTCTTGTTTTGGACAGGTTTGACTGTACAGTTATGTATTAATTGTGTTCATTTGTTGTATAAGACAGGTTTGACTGTACAGTTATGTATTAATTGTGTTCATTTCTTGTGTTGGACAGGTTTGACTGTACAGTTATGTATTAATTGTGTTCATTTGTTGTATTAGACAGGTTTGACTGTACAGTTATGTATTAATTGTGTTCATTTCTTGTGTTGGACAGGTTTGACTGTACAGTTATATATAAATTGTGTTCATTTGTTGTGTTGGACAGGTTTGACTGTACAGTTATGTATTAATTGTGTTCATGTGTTGTCTGGGACAGGTTTGACTGTACAGTTATGTATTAATTGTGTTCATGTGTTGTCTGGGACAGGTTTGACTGTACAGTTATGTATTAATTGTGTTCGTTTCTTGTGTTGGACAGGTTTGACTGTACAGTTATGTAATTATTGTGTTCATTTCTTGTTTTGGACATGTTTGACTGTACAGTTATGTATTAATTGTGTTCATTTCTTGTGTTGGACAGGTTTGACTGTACAGTTATGTATTAATTGTGTTCATTTGTTGTGTTGGACAGGTTTGACTGTACAGTTATGTATTATTTGTGTTCATGTGTTGTCTGGGGCAGGTTTGACTGTACATTTATGTATTAATTGTGTTTGTTTGTTGTCTGGGGCAGGTATGTCTATACAGTTATGTATTAATTGTGTTCGTTTGAAGTCAAGGACAGGATTGACTGTACACTTATGTATTAATTGTGTTCATTTGTTGTCTGGGGCAGGTATGTCTATACAGTTATGTATTAATTGTGTTTGTTTGTTGTCAAGGACAGGATTGACTGTACAGTTATGTATTAATTGTGTTTATTTGTTGTCAAGGACAGGATTGACTGTACAGTTATGTATTAATTGTGTTTATTTGTTGTCAAGGACAGGTTTGACTGTACAGTTATGTATTAATTGTGTTTGTTTGATGTCAAGGACAGGTTTGACTGTACAGTTATGTTTAAATTCTGTTCATTTGTTGTCTGGGACAGGTTTGACTGTACAGTTATGTTTTATTTTTATTATTTGTTACATTAAAGTATTAGTATTTCCTAGTATTAATACTTTAGATTTTTTTAGTTATTTAGTTAGTTTAGATATTAACATAATTAATACAAGAAAACATTTTAAAATTTAAACAGGTGAAACGTGTGCCTGGTTCCAGCGGAAGACTCCATAAAACACAAGATGGAGAATGGGAATGGTCCGATGACGAGTTTGACGAGACAAGTGAAGAAGGTATAGCAGCTGCATCATCTTCCAGGGTAGGTCTTCTTCTCAAAAAATGTACTTCAGATGAGTCAGTGGATTGGCTGACATACTTTTATGGGAAACACCCCTGTATCACTTCAAATGGTGTTAGTTGATTGGCTGACATTATAATGGGATACACCACACCCCCTGTATCACTTCAAATGATGTCAATTGATTGGGTGACATACTTCTGTGGGATACACCCCTGTATCACTTTAAATGGTGTCAGTGGATTGGCTGACATTTATAATGGGATACACCCTCTGTTTCACTTCATATGTTGTCAGTTTGATTGGTTGACATATTTTATGGGACACGCCCCTGTATCATGTGATTTACATGATACATGTACCTTACATGATAAATGTACCTTAATGTGTGAAAAACTGAATTTCGAAACTTTTTTTTCTTTTTTTTTTTTTTTTTTTACTGACATATGATTTTGGAAATTGTAACCTGGAAAGTTTTCAATAATTAAGGAAAATGTATAATTAAATTTTGGAAAAGTTAATATTAAAATGTTCCAATCATAGAAATTCTTTCTTTTTTTTTTTTTTTTTTTTTTTTTATTTTATTTTATTTTCCCAAGGGATATAAGTGATATAAAAACTATGACAATATAGAAAGAGCATGATAATGACACATATATATCTATATTTATTTTTCATAACTATAAACATCCCTGTGTTCAATCCAGAAGGAGCCATTGTGTCATTGGCTCATAAATAATACATTTTGTACCCTGAAAATACTCTCTATGGATCAGACCTGGCCCAGCTTTTTGGTCCTAGTTGAGTTTTTAATACAGCCAGTTTAACCACACTCATTTTTTCATTGATGTACAATGTAATACCGATCATTGCAAATTAAAAAAAACATATTATGTTGTAATGTTGACTAAATTTTAAAAAACATGGCCCATGTCTTTGATTGTTATTATTATTATTTTTATTTTTATTATTACATGTAGTATTTTTTTAGACCTGGGCCAGGATGACCCCTGTCATTTTACATTTCTGGATTGAACATAGACATTATACTGTTATCTTGAAGTTTAGTACACAAAGATTTTGACAATATAATGTTCTAACGTGCACAAACAAGTCAGTTTCCTTGTGGTCTAGGTGCATGCTTAAAGATCACAGTTTCTTTCACCAACCTTTGATCATATCATATATGGGGCAGTTCCTAGTTTGAAGATTGATGGTTTCCTGTAGATACTTGTACTTTAGTTTCTTCCACTAACCTAGAACCAAGCACCTGGATATGAGTAAAAGATTCTTTACTGGGGTATAAGTTATGTTGACTGGGGCATAAAAAAACATTATGCCATTCTTCAGCACTTTTCACTCTTCTTTCTTATGATATCTCCATAAAGAGCATGTATGAAAACTTTTAGTAATTATAAATGCTAATTATTAAACAATTACAAGACTTCTTCCTTTAGATTTCATATTGAATGTTTTAATGACTACTATTCTCACTCTGTTGTCAGGGTCATTAGTTTTGTGGCAACAAATTTTGGAAACTTTTCATAGAAAATATACAACGAGTTTGAATGTGAAGTTTGTTTGTTTTAGTTTTTTTTTTTTTTTTTTTTGTTCACATACTTAAGCTTCTTGACCTTTTAAGCTTTTTGAAGCTTTTTCATAACTAAAAATTGCTCTAGGCATCTCTGATTCTAAAAGAATATTTCTATACATTAAAAAATGGTGCTAGAGTGGGGGTTTTACATGTCGAAAAATCTGACAAACGAAACTCTTTTGCACATGCAAAGTTATACATCACCAAGTCAATTACCATACTACTAGGATAAACATGTCCATTTTCATCATGTAAAATCCCCAACAGTAGCAACATTGTCTTTTCGATAGCCATAATTTATGTTCTAATGCAAATATTTTGTAAACAGAATTTTGATTGGAACTTGACCACAGTAAATCTCTGTTTTATGGTCGGAGTTAAGATGTCGCATGCTATCTAGGTAACGATTATGTAATGTATCCGTATGCGCCGGTACATGTGCTTTTGTTTACAAAAGAAAAATGACAGACTCCGATTATTTTGACGATTCCATACTACAAAATTTTGTTACAGAAACGGATATTGGATTGCATCTATTATTTATTTCAAACAAAATTATTATATCAATGGTATCAAGTGTTTTCTTGATAGAACCGTAACAATATCGGTCTGCATTAATGATTTAGTGATGCGTCTGTAAACTAAAAATAAACTGTGATCGGAGCAGTGGGGATTTCCATCAATTAAACTGATTTTATAGTGTATTTTATTTATTTTGCATTAGAATGGAGATAACTTGGATTTTACTGTCACAAATACTGGTTACCTGGCTCAACAAGCATCGCCAGGTAGACCTCAATTTAATTTAAATTTAAACTTTATTTCTTTTACAACGATTTAGAAACAAGTTGTGCAACTTATATTAATCTAGCTCGTTGGCCCGAATTGTAGCGCGCGTGAGGTCTTATTGTGGGAGGAAAACCGGAGAACCCGGAGAAAAACCCACGTGCTCAAGCAGGTGACCTCATACCTTATCACATACGACGCTGGGAATCGAACCCCGGTCGCATTGGTGATAGGCGGGGAGCGCTAACCACTGCGCCACTTGAACACCCGATTTGACCTCAATTTGTGACAGTAAAATCCACGTTTTACGGCCAGAACTCTTCCAATGCAAAACAAATCTCCTAAGTGTATTATTGAACTCTTGTAGTAATTTCTAGTTAGAACTAAGATCATAACAGTTTTCTTTAAGTTTATTTGATTTTTTATGAAAATTTGCAAAAAACCACAAACACAGTGACTCAGAGAATAGACTATTTACTTGGTTTCTTATGTAACCTGGACTTGACACCATCAACATTTTTTTTTTAAAATCTAAATTTATTTTTCAAAATTCCCTCCAATTTGCTAAAATGTATGTATGACATTCTGGTTAAAATTGAAATTAAAAAATTTTTTTTAATTTTATTTTTTTATATATTTTTTATTTATTTTTTTTTGTTGATATTTGAATGTTTTGGTTTTAAACCATAATCATTGTAACTTAAACAGTTACCTGTTGTAACTAATAAGGAGTTATGGTTTATTAATTTGTTAAAAAAAAACTTTTGCCAGTAGGGAAACTAGTATTGCCATGTATTAACCAGTACTCTACCTAGTCATATTGAACTATATAAAAAAACTTTTCTTCTTTTTTAAATTGTTTTAGCAATAATGGCTTTGTGGATTCAAGCCGATGTCTTGCATTCACTGAATAATAACCAAAAAAAATGTATATTTTAATTTGAAGAAACACCCAGATTTACTCTAAAAAATTTTATTTTATGGTGCCAGGTTCCTTATTTTTTAAACTTGTTTATTTTCATGTTGAATTCTTTGTTTTTATATGTAACCATGACGATTTGGATATGTTATTTGACATTTATAGTTTATCAATGTTTCTATATATTACACTGCATGTTTTACGATTGTTTACTTGATTTTTATTTTTTCCTGTTTTCGTTCAAGCCGAGACTTTCTGTTGTGGAAGAGAATGCTTCTGGTATCCAGGATAATAATGTAATTGTATTTCTGCTTTATATAATTAACACATTTTTTACTTACACAGTAGTCTTAGCAAGCTTCACTCACAATGTACACAAGACTTCTCAAATTCGGACTGAATTTCATCTCGAATAAAGCTAAAACCTACAACAGGGGGGAAAAAAAACCTTTCCCACTTGTGTTTGAATAATTTTAACACAAGGGAAAGGCTTCCTTTTGTGCACTACACTAAAATTTTAATTTCAACTGAAATACCTAAAATTAATTGCCATTTTGAATGTTTCTATGAATAGTAATTTTTTAAAAAATTATATATATTATTTAATTTGGGGGGAGGGGGAGGGGGGGGGGGGTTACAAAAGAAAGACTTAACAACACAAGTCTTTTTGGTGCATGAGTTTGCAATTTTTTCTGATTTGCAATTTACTAATGCACACTTACGGTGAGTTTTAAAGTGCTAGTACATTCATCCTTAATGATGTTCCAATCAGTCCATTAAGCCAACCAGTTAGGGACTATGACATGGAAAGACCCTTTCCACTGGAGGTCAACCTTGGCCAAACTCAGGGTGGTCAAATTTGGGAAAACAATCTCTATTGAATTGAGATAAAATGAATTTTTTTTTTTCAATTGAATTTCATTTGAGATGAAAACTAGTTTAATTGAGAAGTATTGTAAAAGTTAGCCAGATTTTTTGAAAGGACTTTCATTTGTAACCGCTACTAAAATTTGAAGTTTGACTAAAAACCTAAAACTGATGGAATTGAGCTGTTTTGAAAATTTCTTTGATCATTAATTTGAATTTAAAAACTACAGAAATTTATGAAAATTTTATAGAAAATAAAGAATGATTTAAAAATTCGGAATTTACTAAATTTTAATTGAAAATAATGGATAATTGAAAAATTACAGAAATTTACAAAATTTTACAGAAAAAATATGGATAATATGGATAATTGAAAAATTACAGAAATTTACAAAATTTTTTAGAAAAAAATGGATGGGGGTACAAAAGGAAGTCCTTTCTGTTCTTGTAGTAATTGTCAAGCACATCTTTAAAAATTTAACATATATGAGAAAATATTAATGGACATACACAATGGCAAGTTTATCCTAATTTTAGATTCAGTCCCAATATCAGTGCTGGGGGGGGGGGAGGGGGTGGATAGGGGTGGGGCTTTTCTCTGAAGAAACTGTTCTAGTTTACCTTAATAACCTTGCATAAAAATATTCAGAATATTGCATGTGACATAAAAATGATAAATGTTTATTTATATTTGGTATATATGTGTAGCTGTATCTTGCTTGGTGCTTGTCATTAGATTTTACATCAAGCATTTTAGCAATTATAAGCTTGCTGCGAGCTTATAGTGATTATTTTTGTATGATCCTAAATGAGGGGAAGTATTGTGGCATACTAATGTCTTACTCACTGTCCATTATTTTGTTTGTTCATCCATCAACCACATTTGCTGCACAGTATCCTAAGAATGCTTGTTTTGAATTACTTTAAAATTCCTCTATTTGTCAGTTACAAAAGCCTCAATATCCCCATACATTTTGGTTAAAGTTTTGATATTTTGTTCTGAAGTTTAGGAACTTTATTCACAAAATTTTAGCCAGTTTCTTATATATTTTGCTGTGTATTAAGACAGATGGTTGTTATTTGCCTAAGAACATGATGTAGATCATTTAATTATGTCCAGTAAATATATTGTCACATTTAGGAGTAATGATTTAATATTGGCCAACAAATGCATTTAAACAAATTTATTTAATGTACCATTTTCTAGGTCTGGATTTTAAGCATGAGCATATTAACATTAACATTTTGTTTGAAAATAATACTGTTTGTTTGTGAATACTATTGGGTTATCATCTTGAATATTTATTTAATGCCTCTCACCCTTATTCAAATCCTGCTTGAACAGATCCAAGTATGAGAGTTTGTCAGTTTACTTGTTGAAGATCAGTAATTTACTACAGACACTCTGGTTTTCCCCTCCATCCAAGAACTGACCATCTCAATATAAGTGAAAGAATCTTTACTGGGGAGTAAAACATCTGATATAATCCATCACCATGTCTCTAATTAAAATTCTATATAAATATGATGACATTTGAGATATTGACCTAACTTCAAAGCCGTCCTTTAAAAAAGTAGGTTATAAGATGCAGTATATGCATACATAAACCTATTTGAGATTGCTTGAAGGAGTGCATTGTGCACTATGGCTGTTTATGCATTATGCAGATCATTGCATTTTGTAAATCATCATATTTTTATGGCATGTTTTTACGATTTCACTGATAAGATGTTTTCTTTTTTCACCCATTATAAAATTTACTAAGCAAAGGTTTTAAGTCATTAAGGTGCTATCCCACCAATATGCTAGTTGCTACTTTAATAAATCTCAATATGTTTTGTTGTTTTGATCTCATCTTGTGTGCTATATAAAATGGCCACCTGTTCATTTATATTAGTGTTACAGTACCCATTGCTTTTTATTTCATCAGAAAGAAGTTCTGAATAAAGGCCACCTGTCCATATTTATTAGGTCCAAAGGGTGGTCTTTATTTACAGGTTTTACTGTACTGTTATACCTGTATATTTTAACATCCATATTCTGTAGTGTTCGTTAAATCGGGTTTTACACCTGTTAATAAAGTCCATATACAGGTGGTCTTTATATACAGGTTTTACTGTACTGATACACCTGTATATTTTAACTCCCAAACTCTGTAGTGTTCATTAGATCAGGTTTTACACCTGTTTATAAAGTCTATATTTGTTAGGATTGGGTGGTCTTTATATACAGGTTTTACTGTACTGATATACCTGTATATTTTAACATTCATACTCTGTGGTGTTAATTAAATCAGGTTTTACACCTGTTTATAAAGTCTGTATTTGTTAGGATTGGGTGGTCTTTATATACAGGTTTTACTGTATTGATATACCTGTATATTTTAACATCCATACTCTGTAGTGTTCATTAAATCAGGTTTTAGACCTGTTTATAAAGTCTATATTCGTTAGGATTGGGTGGTCTTTATATACAGGTTTTATTCTACTGATACACCTGTATATGTATCTGTAGTGTCCTTTATATACAGGTTTTGCTGTACTGATAAACCTGTAAATTGTAACATTCTAATTCTGTAGTGTTCTTCTAATCATGGTTGATTGTATATTTTATGTAAGGTTATATATAACATACAGGTAATATATAAAGTACATACAAATATTTATTTATATATATATGTATATATATATGTATTATTTTGTACATTAAAGCCTTAATGCATCTAGTGTCTATTATGATAATATATATTTTCTATATTACTCCTACATGCTTGGTGCAAACACATCTATGACTCGTACTGACTATTCTACATCACAACAAGGCCAAAGTTATTTATTTGATTCCCTGTCGCCAAGCACTCAGCATTACAAAATAAAAGTCACAGTTCTTTTGGATGGTAACTTAAAATAATGAGGTCCCGTGTCATGGTAGGCGTGGCATGATAAAGAACCCTGCTGTACAATGCCATCAGCACGACACACAGACAAAATTTCTGCACTTTCGCCTATTGCTGGCGACGTCTTAATATAAGTGAAATATTCTTGACTGGGAAACACCATTACTCAACTCAACTCATTTATTTGATTAAATTAACATGTTAATACATTAATTACAAACAACAACAACAACAACAAAAAATGTGAGTTATCTCATGCATTACGGAACTGATGAAAAACTTTGGACCAGCCCTATATAATGTAAGAATGTATAATCACGCCACCAAGTTATACATAGATAGAGAAATTAATTGTATACTAATTCCCTTTGTCATCATATAGTATTACATATACATTTGCTTGTACTGTAGTAATAGTTGTAGGATCAATGTTAGTGTTCTAATGATAGCCAGTAGTATTTATTTTAAAATAAGATTTTAAGATTTTTAAACTCGTAAAATATATGTACTTATAAAATTATCTGATTGGTTGGGAATATTAAATCAATGTGGTATCAGTTTCTGTCAATTACATTGTCATATTTTGAAAATTTTTGTACTCTGCTAGAAATTACACAGCCATAGAGTCTATAGGTGTGGTCGTGTGACCAGCCTGGATTCATAATTTTCTGGTACAAGAAAAAGGGGCATGATAAGATATCCCTTCAGATGACATCACTTCTTATGATTGATCTTTTAATGTACCCCCAAAACAGCATATATTCTAGTTATAAAGTTTCAGGAAACAATTTCATTTCAGGATGCAAAATGAAAAAAATTCAAATGAGCACTAGAGACCCAGTATATATATATATTATGTATCTTCAGAGTAGACTCATCTAATGTAAACCATTATTTTTTATTGTTTAAGTTTTAACACACTCAAAAACAAAACAAAGATAAATAATTTTTTCCCCCTTTTTTTGTTTTTTTAATAAAATGATGCACTAGTACACTTATTGATAAACTTTATTGAATTTTTTTTTCAGTCTCCAAGAGTACAGCCTGATGAGGTAAGAAAATCCTGCAAAATTTGTTAAAAATAATGCTTTTTCAAGACCTTGAAAATTGAAATGTCCATCAATCTGATATCTTTCTTTAAATGCAAGTAGTGTTGTTAAATTTGAAGGATAAATCCATTTAAAAAAAAAAACAATTAAAAATTATAATAATATTATAAACTTTCTGTGTAGTATTGTTGTTGCCATAGCAACATATGTTATGGGAGGCCTAAAGTGTTTTGCCTATCTATCTGTTTATCTTTCTTATAAATTTGCTTCTGAAGTTTAATATTTCTTATTAGAATGATGAAGGAAGTGATGTGACCCCACAGCCGTCTGAAACAAATGTACAGCCAGCACCACCATCCCAGCCAGCACCACCATCCCAGCCAGCACCTGTGGCTGATGCAGGTGATACATCTCAGCCACAGGCACCACCAGTTGCAGTGCCATCTGGTGACCAACCACCAACAGATTCAGCATCAACAGCTACTATAAGTGTAAGTTTGTTATTACAGTCATTTAAAAAAACAACAGATTGGAACTTAAAAGAAATTTTCAAAACGCATACCCAAAAGTAACCTGTATGGAATATTCTAATAATTCTATATAGGGTATGGAATATTCTAATAATTTAATATAGGGATCTTTGTGTCTCTAAAATTTAATAACTTGTTCTTCTGGTAAAGATTTGGTTTTCAAATATGAATTACCACAGCTGAGTCAAAGGTTCAGATAAGCTATTGCAAAGGTGAACTCTCAGTCATGTGTTTTTTTTTTCTGTCATTTTGAAAATATTTTATAGACTTATTAGTAGATACACATGAACAATCGGTGTTTTTAAGGAGAGAAGGAAAATGGAAATAGAGGGGGGGAAGTTGCTATAAGATTTGCACATAGGGGAAAATTTGATAGTACATGTATTACAAATTTGTAGCACTCTTCAGTTGCCTAACCCTGACCATCCAATCTTTACTCTCTTTCTTTTTTTCTCTGTTTCAACTTTTTTTCTCTATTTACTTTTCACTTAAACCCCTTTCACACTATCTCTTTCTCTCCTTGCTCACTTTCTCCATTTTCCTTCTCTTTTTCTTTTTTTTTCTTTCCCTCTTCTGCTCCTTTCCCATTTCCCTCGCTTCTCACTATACCCATACTACTCTTCTCCCTTTTCTTTCTTAATCCTTATAATGAACTTCATTTTCTGATTCTTGTCTTTTTATACCTTCTCTCTTCCCCGTCTCATCCCTTCTGTTGACCCCTTTTTAGCTCAACTGGCTATAGCCAGCTGAGCTTATGGCATGGTTTTGCGTGCGTCCGTGCGTGCGTGCGTAAACTTTAATCTTCTCCTCTGAAACCACTGGGCCAGTTGGAACCAAATTTGGTGTGGAAGGTCCCTAGGTGGGGTAGACCAAAGTTTGTACCAGGCGACCCCGCCCGACATCCAAGATGGCCGCTGTTACTATAAATAGCAAAAACACATAAATAGCCATTGCTGAGTCATTTTTTAACCGTTTTTGTTCAAATTTGAAATGTAGAGAGTAGATAGCGGGGCATTCAACATATGTAACGGGTTTTTATGAGAAATTTTTCGTTGACCCGATTTTTACGAATAATGGAAATGAGGTGTAATATTTAGAGAAATCTTTGAAAATCTTCTCCTCTGAAACCACTGGGCCAATTGTAACCAAATTTGGTGTTGAAGGTCCCTAGGTGGGGTAGACTAAAGTTTGTACCAGGCGACCCCGCCCGACATCCAAGATGGCCGCTTTACTATAAATAGCAAAAACACATAAATAGCCATTGCTGAGTCATTTTTAACCGTTTTTGTTCAAATTTGAAATGTAGAGAGTAGATAGCGGGGCATTCAACATATGTAACGGGTTTTTATGAGAAATTTTTCGTTGACCCGATTTTTTACGAATTATGGAAATGAGGTGTAATATTTAATCAATTCTTTGAAAATGTTCTCCTCTGAAACCACTGGGCCAAATGGAACCAAATTTGGTGTGGAAGGTTACTAGGTGGGGTAGACCAAAGTTTATACCAGGCGACCCCGCCCGACATCCAAGATGGCCGCTGTTACTGTAATTAGCAAAAACACATAAATAGCCATTGCTGAGTCATTTTTTAACCGTTTTTGTTCAAATTTGAAATGTAGAGAGTAGATAGCGGGGCATTCAACATATGTAACGGGTTTTTATGAGAAATTTTTCGTTGACCCGGTTTTTACGAATTATGCAAATGAGGTGTAATATTTAATCAATTCGTTGAAAATCTTCTCCTCTGAAACAACTGGGCCAATTGGAATGAAATTTTGTGTGGAAGGTCCAAATGTCAGCCTGACTGAAGGTGGTACCAGGCAACCCGGCCTGACATCCAAGATGGCCGTCATAACTAAAAATAGAAAAAAAAAAAAGACCATTGTTGATCTTTTTTTTCCACCAATTGAGCTCAAATTTTAAATATAGAAAGTATACTGTATGGGATTCAAAATATATAATATTCTTTTCTGAGAAAATTTTTATTGACCCAATTTTCAAGAAATATGCAAATTAGGTGTAATATTTAGTAAAAATCTTTTCCTCTAAAATCACTGGGCGAATTGGAACCAAACTTCCTGTGGAAGGTTCCTACATCGGCCTAAAAAAAGTTTGAACCAGTCTAAGATGCCTGTTGTTACTAGATATATATATATATATATATATATATATATATATATATATATATATATAAAATAGCCATTGTGGATCCATTCTAAGCTCAACTGGCTAAACCCAGCTGAGTTTATGGCATAGTGAAGCATGCCTGCATGTGTGTGTTGCAAAGTAGGCTTCATTGAAGCAAAAATGGTCATAAGCTCAATTTATTTCCCACCTTAAGCTGATGAACCAATTATGGTAACCACATCACATTGTCTTAAAGGCACCACAGTGGCTGTGTGGTCTTAAACATTCGATGTTACGAATCACAGCACCTTTCACCCCTGACATTGTGCATTAATGCCAAGTGGGCTAGCACTTCATCTTTGAAAGTTTGTCAGTTAACTTGCTGCTTGGTCGTGGTTTTCTCCTATAATCCAGTGTCCTCCACCATTTCCAAAATTGACAGTCTCCATATAAGTGAAATATTCTTGAGTTGAACGTTAAACAGCATTTCAATCAAAAACAAACATTGTCTTACATATGCAGCCACTTGAGCATCACAGGCACTATTGGGCCTCTTGTTTTTGATTCAGATATTGTACTTCGGTGATCCTTCATTCCTGATTTCCACCTTTTCATTCCTTTCTTTCCTGTCCTTTCCCACTTTTTCTTTTTTTCTTTTTCTTCTACACTTGCCTTTTCTATTTTCCTTTCTATTCCACTCTTTCAGTCACTGACCATTTCTCCTCCATTCCAACTAATTTTTTTATTTTATGTATTAAAGAAAAATTATCTTATGCGAGCATTATTTATGGTACAATAAGAGCAACATAATTTTTTTATATGGACAAATATAGGCACATAAGAAAGGTGACATTTTTCTTGTCCATTATAGAATGTTCGTGGTACATTAAGGTGACTTAAAGTTGCATTAAGTTTTTCAATTTTCTGAATTTTTTTTGATTTTCTAAAAATGAATTTTTTTTAAAAATAGATATCTTCTAACCATGATCCGTGACATTCATTTTCTAAAATTTCATTTTTTTTAGCTGTAAATAAATGACATCCTCTGACCGGTTGGTCATTGTTTTACGATGGTAATTATGAGCTTGGAGCATGCATCGTATTTCACCATTTTGAAAGTTGTGTTTAAATGACCCGGGTTTTGATGACGTAACCATGTTCTAATATTAGATCCCAAATGCTGCATCTCCCTGGGTAAATACAGTAACTTCTGTATTTATTCGAGCTTTTATCATTGAACCAAATGTAACATTGTTCATTACGAACATCAATAATTAGATTAGCACAATTTTAATTTTTTCTTTGGAAAACTTAATGCAGCTTTAATTTCATATTCAACTGTCATTACATCCACTACATGTAACATTCAATATGTATTTCTCATATTTCATATCATATTTTATTTTCAGAATGAAACCTCTAGTTCAACATCACTTAACTTGGTTTTAAGATTAAGGTAAGAAATTTAAGACGTTTTGTAAACCAGAAAAAAAAGTTGAAGATAACATGATGATGTAGTGATAATACAAATGAAGTAATGGAGTTTATTCTGTGTCAAGAGAATTTCAGAGTTTCAGTATTAGGTTTCATTCAGTTGTAAGATCGTTGACATGGTTGAGACAACCAAGATAACATGATGATATAGTCAAAATACAAATGGAGTAATGGAGTTTATTCTGTGTCAAGAGAATTTCAGAGTTTCAGTAATAGGTTTCATTCAGTTGTAAGATCGTTGACATGGTTGAGACAACCAAGATAACATGATGATATAGTCAAAATACAAATGGAGTAATGGAGTTTATTCTGTGTCAAGAGTATTTCAGAGTTTCAGTTATACGATTCATTCTGTTGTAAGATCGTTGACATGGTTGAGACAACCAAGATTACAGGATGATTTAGTGATAATACAAATTGAGTAATGGAGTTTATTCTGAGTCAAGAGAATTTCAGAGTTTCAGTAATAGGTTTCATTCAGTTGTAAGATCGTTGACCCAAGATAACATGATGATGTAGTGATAATACAAATGGAGTAATGGAGTTTATTCCGAGTCAAGAGAATTTCAGAGTTTCAGTAATAGGTTTCATTCCATTGTAAGATCGTTGACATGGTTGAGACAACCAAGATAACATGATGATGTAGTGATAATACAAATGGAGTAATGGAGTTAATTCTGTGTCAAGAGAATTTCAGAGTTTCAGTAATAGGTTTCATTCAGTTGTAAGATCGTTGACATGGTTGAGACAACCAAGATAACATGATGATGTAATGATTATACAAATAGAGTAATGGAGTTTATTCTGAGTCAAGAGAATTTCAGAGTTTCAGTAATAGGTTTCATTCAGTTGTAAGATCGTTGACATGGTTGAGACAACCAAGATAACATGATGATGTAGTGATAAAACAAATGGAGTAATGGAGTTTATTCCGAGTCAAGAGAATTTCAGAGTTTCAGTAATAGGTTTCATTCCATTGTAAGATTGTTGACATGGTTGAGACAACCAAGATAACATGATGATGTAGTGATAATACAAATGGAGTAATGGAGTTAATTCTGTGTCAAGAGAATTTCAGAGTTTCAGTAATAGGTTTCATTCAGTTGTAAGATCGTTGACATGGTTGAGACAACCAAGATAACATGATGATGTAGTGATTATACAAATAGAGTAATGGAGTTTATTCTGAGTCAAGAGAATTTCAGAGTTTCAGTAATAGGTTTCATTCAGTTGTAAGATCGTTGACATGGTTGAGACAACTAAGATAACAGGATGATGTAATGATTATACAAATAGAGTAATGGAGTTTATTCTGAGTCAAGAGAATTCCACAGTTTCAGTAATAGGTTTCATTCCATTGTAAGATTGTTGACATGGTTGAGACAACCAAGATAACATGATGATGTAGTGATAATACAAATGAAGTAATGGAGTTAATTCTGTGTCAAGAGAATTTCAGAGTTTCAGTAATAGGTTTCATTCAGTTGTAAGATCGTTGACATGGTTGAGACAACCAAGATAACATGATGATGTAATGATAATACAAATGGAGTAATGGAGTTTATTCTGAGTCAAGAGAATTTCAGAGTTTCAGTATTAGGTTTCATTCCGTTGTAAGATCGTTGACAAGGTTGAGACAACCAAGATAACATGATGATGTTGTGATAATACAAATGGAGTAATGGAGTTAATTCTGTGTCAAGAGTATTTCAGAGTTTCAGTTATACGATTCATTCTGTTGTAAGATTGTTGACATGGTTGAGACAACCAAGATAACATGATGATGTAGTGATAATACAAATGAAGTAATGGAGTTTATTCTGAGTCAAGAGAATTTCACAGTTTCAGTAATAGGTTTCATTCCGTTGTAAGATCGTTGACATGGTTGAGACAACCAAGATAACATGATGATGTAGTGATAATACAAATGGAGTAATGGAGTTTATTCTGAGTCAAGAGAATTTCAGAGTTTCAGTAATAGGTTCCATTCAGTTGTAAGATTGTTGACATGGTTGAGACAACCAAGATAACATGATGATGTAGTGATAATACAAATGGAGTAATGGAGTTTATTCTGTGTCAAGAGAATTTCAGAGTTTCAGTAATAGGTTCCATTCAGTTGTAAGTTGGTTGACATGGTTGAGACAACCAAGATAACATGATGATGTAGTGATAATACAAATGGAGTTTATTCTGTGTCAAGAGAATTTCAGAGTTTCAGTAATAGGTTCCATTCAGTTGTAAGATCGTTGACATGGTTGAGACAACCAAGATAACATGATGATGTAATGATAATACAAATGGAGTAATGGAGTTTATTCTGTGTCAAGAGAATTTCAGAGTTTCAGTAAAAGGTTTCATTCAGTTGTAAGATCGTTGACATGGTTGAGACAACCAAGATAACATGATGATGTAGTGATTATACAAATGGAGTAATGGAGTTAATTCTGTGTCAAGAGAATTTCAGAGTTTCAGTTATACATTTCATTCTGTTGTAAGATGGTTGACATGGTTGAGACAACCATAGTATCTGAGAAAATGATGGCCATCAAGAAATGAACTGACAAATTCTTCTCACACTAGGATTTGTGTTTAGACAGCAAAGTCACTCTGACCTGTAATTATTTGCTTAAGATCGCTCATTCAATAAGGTCTCAAAGAAAACAATAAGAGTTTGAGCCAGATGCATGCTTTATATACAGGCCCGTATTCAGAGGGGGTGCGAGGGGTGCAAATGCACCCCCTTTGAAAACCATTAAAAACTGTAAAAGCCTCGTAAAAAATCATTTACCACTATCAAACCCTTAAAAATCGTTTTGAAAACATTAATTTTGATTAATTTCAAACATTTAGATTCACCATATTTGACTATTAATTGTTGATTAAAATACTCCAAAATGCACCATTTTGCTTTATATTTTCAAAAGTTTTATGGGGTAGCATACCCCCAGAACCCCCCTCCCCCATCGAGGCGCACCATTAGTGCGTGCGACGTCACCCCCTTTCTAAAATACCTGCCTACAGGACTGATATATTTTCAGAGAAATGGTAATATTAGCCATGTTTTCGATAAAATGATATTAAAACACACAATACAAAACTGTAATTCTTATTCATGTTACATTCTGTATAATGCAGTGTATATTCTCAAGTAGGCAACAATATAAATAAATAATCTCTACTTGGGCATAAATATGTATTTATGTCTTATATATGTATACAGGCTTTGTATCATGGTCAAGTCTGGTACATATGATGATATCAGGAAAAGCACATTGGGAGATTTAAGGAAGGGGTTACAATTATGGGGGTTGCAACCCCCCCCCCCCCCCCCCCCCCCCAACCTTTAAAAAATTCAAAAGAGAGAGAGAGAAAAGGGTCACCATAGGCTTTATACCCGAATCCCCTAACAGGGCTCTTTTTTGGACCTGCTGCGGGACTTTAGCGGCCCCAAGACCCTTCGCCATTAGGGGTCTGAGCCCCCAAATAATATTATGAGTCATTTAAATTCAGTCAGCTAGAGTGTTCAAATATATTGATTGAAACTCAGGAAACATTTGTCAGTATATAAAAATATGTTTTATGAGAAAACAATGGCAACATGATAAAATTCTCATCCCATCATCCCATCTTTTATAAAATTCTGGATCCACCCCTGTAGCTGTTGTGCATAATGATATGACATTGAAACAAGACAAGATGGATACAAATCTCATATATATATATATATATATATATATATATATATATATATATATATATATATATATATATATATATATATACAATCTTAATAGTTTTGATAAAAATTTACCAAAATCTATAGTTTATTCACTAAAAAATAGGAGTTTACATATTGTATTACTCAAAGGAAAGGTAGAGGAAAAAAAATTGACATCACACTTCATAGCATATTACATACATGTATTGGTTCATGGTACATAAATGGAGGAAAATTAAAATAAACTAAATGATACTTTTAAGGAAAGGCATCATTTCAACCAGCTAGAAAAAATGTATTGCTCGTGACTCCGCACTTTAATGTTGTGTAAGAGTGTAATAATTACCCATCATTTTTATTTCAGAAATGAAAAGAGAGAATTGAATGATATTAAATTTGAATTTACGCCAGGTCATGGTAAGTTCAATTATATCATGTTTGAATTTATATAAGATTATGGTATTTTGAAATACATTTTGGGTAACATGTCTTTTTTTTCACATTTGCCAAACTTGATTCAATGCCGACATTATATACAATGCTCTGTATGGATCTTGTATAATGGTAGCCACAAGGCTACTACTTCAAAAAATTTAGTAGCCATTTCAACATTTTTGTCAACCAGTAAAATTCTTGATGCCATTCCATACCAATTTTTTTGTAATTTGCAAAAAAAATAGAAGAAAACTTTTTAAAAAAAATCCAAATGTTTGTCATAAATAAAAAAACTACCTGGTAGATCAGTTAAGCGGCTTAAGCCCTTTTTCTGTTATAGAGATATCTTTGTATTAAACACTTTGCTGATATTATTGAAGACTATTTGTCTCAAATTTTGGACAGAATTTCAGATTTCCTAATTTTTACAGTGTCCAAACTCAAAAATTTTGCCATGATGGTGATTGTCTAGTAATTTATAGTTGTAAAATGCAATTTTTGGTCATAAATTTTTCATATTATTTGGCTATTTGGAGCACTGATAAAGACTGTTTAATGTTTATAAATAATTTTAATATGCTTAAAGTTTACCTTATTTGAAAAAGCACATTCATACATTCATTCATTCATTCTTTTATTTATTTATTTATTTATTCATTTATTTATCTATTATTTTGTTTATTTTTATTTTATTTATTTATTTATTTATTTATTTATTTATTTATTTATTTATTTAGACACAGCAGACAGTGTATCTAGAGAAATGGTAGAAGCAGGATTAGTTGATGGTAAAGATTTAATAGTTGGTAAGCCATTAATTAATACACTTTAGAATTTATATTATCAGAAATATTGAAAATAGGAAAAATTTATATTAATTAATTTCCTTCATGGAGTCTTTTTTATTTTTATGTAATGGCTGTTTTTAGGTAAAAATACTTTCTTACATCCATTAAGTTGAGTAATGATGTTTTGTGCCCCAGTCAAGATATTTTACTTATATCAAGATAGTCATTTTTTAGGGGGGCCTCGGTGGCCGAGTGGCCATAAGCGAGCGCAGATCACAGCGCCTAGTTTCGATTCCCACTCGGGACAGATCCTAGTGTGAGAAAGTTTGTCATTTCGCTTGCCGAAGGTCGGTGGTTTTCCCTGGGTACTCCAGTTTCCTCCACCATCCCAGAACTGACCGCCCCGAAATAAGTGAAAGAATCTTGACTGGGGCGTAAAACACTATTACTCCACTCCACTCATTTTTTAGGATATAGTGGATAAATCTATAGTGCCTGGAGAAGACACGGACCTTCAGCAAGTAAACTAACAAATTTTCTTACACTAGGATCTGTCCAAGAGAGATTTGAACTTGGGCATTAAGAGGCATTGTGACCCATAAGCACATACTTTAGATCATTCGGCCATGGAGACCCCTGTGATGATTTGATATATCCAGTATTATTTCAGTAAACAATAAAACTTCAAGTACTAAATGAATATTATTTGTTAGAGTGGGTTAATGGAGGTTTTTTTTTTTTTCCCCAGTCAAGATTCTTTTGTTGTATCACCCGGTCAGTTCTAGGATGGTTGAGGAAATTAGAATTCTCATAGAAAAACCACCAACCTTCGGCGAACACATTGACATACTAGAATCTATCCCGGTGATAAGAGTGACGTGTTCTGTAAGCTATAAATTAATAAATAAAATAAAAGATTGTAATGTAATATACATATATTATTTATTGTAGTTGCTGCCAATCTTCAGAAAATTCTAGAGAAGTCAAATTTAAAATCTGTTACATTTGCTTTAGTAAGTAATTATATATACATATACATTTATACATGTACTTTAATAAGTAGTTCCATGTACATGTATACCGGTACTTTTGAAAGGACTGGACTAACAAATGGGGTTTTACTTCTCAGTCAAGATTCTTTCAGTATCAAGGCTGTCAATTATGAGATGGTAAGAGGTGAAAAGCATCAACCTTTGACAAATAAAATGGAAAGCTTTCTCGTATGTGAATTTGCTCAAGTGGAATTTACACCTAACTGGTTCGGAATCTGATATCTTTCAGAACACACTTGAGACTAATAAGTTTGTGAAGATAATTGACCTTGCCCATTATTTAAAGTTAAACTTACTTTACATGGTAACACCCTTCCCTATACAGTTAATGTTTGGATAGCAAATTTAATGAAATAAAATTTAGTATTAAAAGGTTAATGCAATATAAACATAAAAACTCTTGGCATATTGTTACAATTCTTTTTACTTTTATTATCTAAAACTGCAGAATGATTTTAGTGGATATTTCATAGACTGACATGAAATTAAATTTTATCCAAAACATTTGAATTTTATTTCACTAAAAGTTGCTATCAATTATTATGTCATCCAGCCATTATTCACCGGGTGAGCGTTCCATTGTCAATGGGTCATTATGTTGTAGTACATGTATATATATAAGTAATTGTATTTGTTTATCTTTTTTCAGCATTCTGGCTGTAGAGCGAATGAAGCACCCTGTGACAAGGCATTAATAGGATTTGCACAATTATCAATTAGTGATGGCAGCAATCAGAATCAGTAACCATAACTCTTCGTGGTGCACAAATAGCCATACAGACAGACATGAATACAACTGTGATAATATTGTTATTATTCTGTATGTATGTGTTCAGATGCATGATGGGATGTTATATATCAAAGTCCTCAAGGAAGTCAAATGCATTGTGGGATAATTTAATTATTTTATTTTCAAAAACTTGCAATTGGTACATTTAATGAATTCAGGTGCATTGGATTTTCACAGCACCCAGAAAATTGATGAAACATAGATGCAATTATTTTTTAATTTATTTTTTTATTTTTTTTATTTTATTTTTTTTTTTTTTTTGATGGGACTGGCTGCTTTTATATGCACTGTGCAGTGTGATGTGAATTGAAAAGTTTCACAGCATTTCAGTCAATTATCAGATATTTAAAAGCATTGTTGAATTGTTAGGCATTGTTAATTCTCAAAGTTAAACATTATGTTGTGTAAATTTTTAGCTCAACTGGCTAAAGCCAGCTGAGCTTATGGCATGGTTTTGCGTGCGTCCGTGCGTCCGTTCGTGCGTGCGTAAACTTTAATCTTCTCCTCTGAAACCACTGGGCCAATTGGAACCAAATTTGGTGTGGAAGGTCCCTAGGTGGGGTAGACCAAAGTTTGTACCAGGCGACCCCGTCCGACATCCAAGATGGCCGCTGTTACTATAAATAGCAAAAACACATAAATAGCCATTGCTGAGTCATTTTTTAACCGATTTTGTTCAAATTTGAAATGTAGAGAGTAGATAGCGGGGCATTCAACATATGTAACGGGTTTTTATGAGAAATTTTTCGTTGACCCGATTTTTACGAATTATGCAAATGAGGTGTAATATTTAATCAATTCTTTGAAAATCTTCTCCTCTGAAACCACTGGGCCAATTGGAACCAAATTTGGTGTGGAAGGTCCCTAGGTGGGGTAGACCAAAGTTTGTACCAGGCGACCCCGCCCGACATCCAAGATGGCCGCTGTTACTATAAATAGCAAAAACACATAAATAGCCATTGCTGAGTCATTTTTTAACCGATTTTGTTCAAATTTGAAATGTAGAGAGTAGATAGCGGGGCATTCAACATATGTAACGGGTTTTTATGAGAAATTTTTCGTTGACCCGATTTTTACGAATTATGCAAATGAGGTGTAATATTTAATCAATTCTTTGAAAATCTTCTCCTCTGAAACCACTGGGCCAATTGGAACCAAATTTGGTGTGGAAGGTCCCTAGGTGGGGTAGACCAAAGTTTGTACCAGGCGACCCCGCCCGACATCCAAGATGGCCGCTGTTACTATAAATAGCAAAAACACATAAATAGCCATTGCTGAGTCATTTTTTAACCGATTTTGTTCAAATTTGAAATGTAGAGAGTAGATAGCGGGGCATTCAACATATGTAACGGGTTTTTATGAGAAATTTTTCGTTGACCCGATTTTTACGAATTATGCAAATGAGGTGTAATATTTAATCAATTCTTTGAAAATCTTCTCCTCTGAAACCACTGGGCCAATTGGAACCAAATTTGGTGTGGAAGGTCCCTAGGTGGGGTAGACCAAAGTTTGTACCAGGCGACCCCGCCCGACATCCAAGATGGCCGCTGTTACTATAAATAGCAAAAACACATAAATAGCCATTGCTGAGTCATTTTTTAACCGATTTTGTTCAAATTTGAAATGTAGAGAGTAGATAGCGGGGCATTCAACATATGTAACGGGTTTTTATGAGAAATTTTTCGTTGACCCGATTTTTACGAATTATGCAAATGAGGTGTAATATTTAATCAATTCTTTGAAAATCTTCTCCTCTGAAACCACTGGGCCAATTGGAACCAAATTTGGTGTGGAAGGTCCCTAGGTGGGGTAGACCAAAGTTTGTACCAGGCGACCCCGCCCGACATCCAAGATGGCCGCTGTTACTATAAATAGCAAAAACACATAAATAGCCATTGCTGAGTCATTTTTTAACCGATTTTGTTCAAATTTGAAATGTAGAGAGTAGATAGCGGGGCATTCAACATATGTAACGGGTTTTTATGAGAAATTTTTCGTTGACCCGATTTTTACGAATTATGCAAATGAGGTGTAATATTTAATCAATTCTTTGAAAATCTTCTCCTCTGAAACCACTGGGCCAATTGGAACCAAATTTGGTGTGGAAGGTCCCTAGGTGGGGTAGACCAAAGTTTGTACCAGGCGACCCCGCCCGACATCCAAGATGGCCGCTGTTACTTTAAATAGCAAAAACACATAAATAGCCATTGCTGAGTCATTTTTTAACCGATTTTGTTCAAATTTGAAATGTAGAGAGTAGATAGCGGGGCATTCAACATATGTAACGGGTTTTTATGAGAAATTTTTCGTTGACCCGATTTTTACGAATTATGCAAATGAGGTGTAATATTTAATCAATTCTTTGAAAATCTTCTCCTCTGAAACCACTGGGCCAATTGGAACCAAATTTGGTGTGGAAGGTCCCTAGGTGGGGTAGACCAAAGTTTGTACCAGGCGACCCCGCCCGACATCCAAGATGGCCGCTGTTACTATAAATAGCAAAAACACATAAATAGCCATTGCTGAGTCATTTTTTAACCGATTTTGTTCAAATTTGAAATGTAGAGAGTAGATAGCGGGGCATTCAACATATGTAACGGGTTTTTATGAGAAATTTTTCGTTGACCCGATTTTTACGAATTATGCAAATGAGGTGTAATATTTAATCAATTCTTTGAAAATCTTCTCCTCTGAAACCACTGGGCCAATTGGAACCAAATTTGGTGTGGAAGGTCCCTAGGTGGGGTAGACCAAAGTTTGTACCAGGCGACCCCGCCCGACATCCAAGATGGCCGCTGTTACTATAAATAGCAAAAACACATAAATAGCCATTGCTGAGTCATTTTTTAACCGATTTTGTTCAAATTTGAAATGTAGAGAGTAGATAGCGGGGCATTCAACATATGTAACGGGTTTTTATGAGAAATTTTTCGTTGACCCGATTTTTACGAATTATGCAAATGAGGTGTAATATTTAATCAATTCTTTGAAAATCTTCTCCTCTGAAACCACTGGGCCAATTGGAACCAAATTTGGTGTGGAAGGTCCCTAGGTGGGGTAGACCAAAGTTTGTACCAGGCGACCCCGCCCGACATCCAAGATGGCCGCTGTTACTATAAATAGCAAAAACACATAAATAGCCATTGCTGAGTCATTTTTTAACCGATTTTGTTCAAATTTGAAATGTAGAGAGTAGATAGCGGGGCATTCAACATATGTAACGGGTTTTTATGAGAAATTTTTCGTTGACCCGATTTTTACGAATTATGCAAATGAGGTGTAATATTTAATCAATTCTTTGAAAATCTTCTCCTCTGAAACCACTGGGCCAATTGGAACCAAATTTGGTGTGGAAGGTCCCTAGGTGGGGTAGACCAAAGTTTGTACCAGGCGACCCCGCCCGACATCCAAGATGGCCGCTGTTACTATAAATAGCAAAAACACATAAATAGCCATTGCTGAGTCATTTTTTAACCGATTTTGTTCAAATTTGAAATGTAGAGAGTAGATAGCGGGGCATTCAACATATGTAACGGGTTTTTATGAGAAATTTTTCGTTGACCCGATTTTTACGAATTATGCAAATGAGGTGTAATATTTAATCAATTCTTTGAAAATCTTCTCCTCTGAAACCACTGGGCCAATTGGAACCAAATTTGGTGTGGAAGGTCCCTAGGTGGGGTAGACCAAAGTTTGTACCAGGCGACCCCGCCCGACATCCAAGATGGCCGCTGTTACTATAAATAGCAAAAACACATAAATAGCCATTGCTGAGTCATTTTTTAACCGATTTTGTTCAAATTTGAAATGTAGAGAGTAGATAGCGGGGCATTCAACATATGTAACGGGTTTTTATGAGAAATTTTTCGTTGACCCGATTTTTACGAATTATGCAAATGAGGTGTAATATTTAATCAATTCTTTGAAAATCTTCTCCTCTGAAACCACTGGGCCAATTGGAACCAAATTTGGTGTGGAAGGTCCCTAGGTGGGGTAGAACGAAGTTTGTACCAGGCGACCCCGCCTGACATCCAAGATGGCCGCTGTTACTATAAATAGCAAAAACACATAAATAGCCATTGCTGAGTCATTTTTTAACCGTTTTTGTTCAAATTTGAAATGTAGAGAGTAGATAGCGGGGCATTCAACATATATAACGGGTTTTTATGAGAAATTTTTCGTTGACCCGATTTTTACGAATTATGCAAATGAGGTGTAATATTTAATCAATTCTTTGAAAATCTTCTCCTCTGAAACCACTGGGCCAATTGGAACCAAATAAACTGTGGAAGGTCCCTTGGTGGGGTAGACCAAAGTTTGTACCAGGTGACCCCGCCAGACATCCAAGATGGCCGCTGTTATTATAAATAGCAAAAACCCATAAACAGCCATTGCTGAGTCATTTTTTAACCGTTTTTGTTCAAATTTGAAATGTAGAGAGTAGATAGCAGGGCATTCAACATATTTAAAGGGTTTTTATGAGAACTTTTTCGTTGACCCAATTTTCAAGAATTATGCTTAAGGTGTAATATTTAGTGAAATCTTTGAAAATCTTCTCCTCTGAAACAACTGGGCCAAGTGGAATGAAATTTTGTGTGGAAGGTCCAAATGTCAGCCTGACTAAAGGTGGTACCAGGCAACCCGTCCTGACATCCAAGATGGCCGTCATAACTAAAAATAGAAAAAAAAAGACCATTGTTGATCTTTTTTTCCACCAATTGAGCTCAAATTTTAAATATAGAAAGTATACTGTATGGGATTCAAAATATATGATATTCTTTTCTGAAAAAATTTTTATTGACCCAATTTTCAAGAAATATGCAAATTAGGTGTAATATTTAGTAAAATCTTTTCCTCTAAAATCACTGGGCGAATTGGAACCAAACTTCCTGTGGAAGGTTCCTACATCGGCCTAAAAAAAGTTTGAACCAGTCTAAGATGCCTGTTGTTACTAGATATATATATATATATATATATAAAAAAGCCATTGTGGATCTATTCTAAGCTCAACTGGCTAAACCAAGCTGAGTTTATGGCAAAGTGAAGCATGCCTGCATGTGTGTGTTGCAAAGTAGGCTTTATTGAAGCAAAAATGGTCATAAGCTCAATTTATTTCCCATCTTAAGCTGATGAACCAATAATGGTAACCACATCACATTGTCTTAAAGGCACCACAGTGGCTGTGTGGTCTTAAACATTCGATGTTACGAATCACAGCACCTTTCACCCCTGACATTGTGCATTAATGCCAAGTGGGCTAGCACTTCATCTTTGAAAGTTTGTCAGTAAACTTGCTGCTTGGTTGTGGTTTTCTCCTATAATCCAGTGTCCTCCACCATTTCCAAAATTGACAGTCTCCATATAAGTGAAATATTCTTGAGTTGAACGTTAAACAGCATTTCAATCAAAAACAAACATTGTCTTACATATGCAGCCAGTTGAGCATCACAGGCCCTATTGGGCCTCTTGTTTAATTAGTCAGTTTTATTTATTTTCCTGTAGCTTAAATTTCCCCCCAAAAATGTCATATTATGGAAAAATGTCATATTATGGGAAAATGTCAGGTTTTTAGATTAATGCAATTCATATCCAGTGAAAATGAAAGTACCCAAATGCAATTCATATCCAGTGAAAGTAATAGTACCCAATGCAGTTCATATCCAGTGAATAGTACCCCCAAAAATTTCAGCTGTGATGATTTGCTACATAAAGTAATTTTTTTAACCAGAACAAGTATATACATATATATATATATTTATATAAATAAAAATTTAATGTATTAAACTCAAGAAAATTGTGCTGCTGATGTTAGGACTAGTTATTTTTAAATTGTTCAATATTAAACAAGACTAATGTGCCCAAGTATTTTTACTCCTTCCTGTTACAGTTTTGTGGCCATTATGGCCCTTGGAAGTGATGGACTGAGAAACTCAAGAATAACAAGGGAGGAATGTAGTGGTCTTGGTAGCTCAGTTGGTAGAGCACTCGCCAATAGTGCGGGATGTCCCGGGTTCGATCCCCGGTCTGACCCTGAATTTTTTGTCCTTCCTGTTACAGTTTGGTGGCCAGTATGACCCTCGGGGAGTGCTGGACTGGGCAATTGCCAGTCATGTAAAGTCCATCTGAGGAAATATAGGGCGAGATTTCCCATAGAGCCATGGGAAAATCAAGAATGACAGGGAGGAATGTTATGGTCTTGGTAACTCAGTTGGTAGAGCACTCGCCTATAGAGTGGGAGGTTCTGGGTCAAACCCTAGTTCGATCCTGCATTTTTCTCTTTCCTGTTATACAGGTTAATGAAATTCCACAATTTAGCTAATGATTGCATTCTGCTTTTTTAAATGACCACTTAAATATTCAGAGAAGCAAATAGTTATTTTTAAATGGGTCATTTATGAATTCTTCCTTTATGAAATGTTCTATATATGAGTTAGCTTTTCCTTCCATTGTACAGGGGACTGGCATATAAATATTTTTATTTAAGCATCCTAGTAAACTAGAATTAGGGGTACATTTTATATTGAAATAACCCTGTCTGTCCCTCTGTTCCAGGGTCAAGTTTTCTCCATATCTTTTGTAATTTATGGATGGATTTTTATCAAACTTGGTATGGATCAATATTAGACAATGCATTGCATTTAAATTTAAGGTGAATGGGTCACAGGGCAATGTTACAAGGTCGGAACTCAAGTTTGCCCCATTTCACCCCTTCACTGTTAACCTTCACACTAGATAACAAGATCAATCATATTGAATTGCCCCAAATCATAAAATAGAACTGCTTTCAATTTTTCCCCAAGTCAAAATTCTGAAACTATAGATAACATAAGACATTTGATGTCTTCCGTAGATGATTTGTGATTAACAAATTTGTTACTTGATGTTTTCATTGGATTGTTATGAGTTATGTTCATGTATAAATTGGTTTTGAAATTGGTCGTTTACAATCTGATGGCATTTTTTACAATTCTATTTGAATGTGAAGGTAGTTTCAAAAATTAACATAGAAGGCCTGATGCGTGTTCAACAGTGTGTACATAGCTTTCGCTTTGGCAGACATACAATGTACCATTCTACAGTGACTGTTCATGCAAGTGGAAGCAAGCATTGTCACTAATAAAAGGTTATTTGCCTAAAGATTCAAGATGGCATCCAAAAGATAAAGTTTAATAAGAGATGTTTTTTATCATTTTTGAACAAACATGCATTTCTATTTATATTTAATGCAAGCGTACAGTATGTTTTCTAAAAGGGGTTTAAATGTTGAAAAATTTATATTTTGGCATTGTCTGTTTCCAGATCTAAGAGAGATCACTGATAAATCACCTGGATCATTACAGTGACCTAGATACAATATTATTGCTGGCATCTGTTCAGGAACACAAATTCTTCATGTGAGCACATTGAAAAGCATTCATGTGAGCACATTGAAAAGCATTCTTGTGAGCACATTGGAAAGCAAACATGTTGTTGAACATGCTTCTTGTTGTATACATATGTCAATGCTGTAATAACCTTTCCATGAAGTCAAAACTTGCCTTCATTCATAAACACTCTGCCATCAGATCATAAAAACCATAATGTTATATTATGTGAAATCTGTTTAAGGTGACAGAATTTCATATGTGTTTATATGTTTGAGATACCTATACAAAATAATACTATGTAGGCTTTAGTAAATTATGTCAAGTTTGTGTAGGTTCTCATGCATATGGTAATTTGGTATTCTTGTGCATAAATAAAAAAGTAGCAAGGAGTCTGTGATGAGTCAGAATAAATTAAATTCTGTTTGTCTATCAGCAAATCTGGAGTTTTTGTTTTCCTTCAAATTTTGTGTTGTGAAGTATTGTGGAACAAAATGTGACTACTAGCATGTAAATTTAGATATGCATTGTGTTGCCATGACAATACGCAGATGTTTTCAAGATAATTAACATGATTTATAAAGTTTATCCAATAGCACATATATGTGTAATATAAGTGATGTTGAATAATGTTCAGCCAATCCTAAAACATGGTTATTTAGGTGTGAATTCATGAACTTTGATCTTCTCTGCATAAAAAACTGTCTGAAATGGCCATTTAAAACCCGAGATGTCCACCATTACTGTTAAAGAAAAACATATCTACAACCATTACAGATTTATAATAAACTTTATAATAGAATCTTCGGAGAAAATTTTTTTTTTTGGGGGGGGGGGGGGGTTGGGATGGGGTGGGGGTGGCACTTGGTATGAAAATATTTTCGTTGACATTCAGTGTCACAGAAGTTGTAAAAAATGATGTATAGCCATTGAATATGTTTCTGAAAAAAATTCTTTGATCAAATTTTCAGATTATGCTAACAATGTGTTATTTTAGGCAGACTCTCTGAAAATCTTCTTAGAAACTTTTGGGCTTAATAGAACCAAATTTGGTGGTGAAGATCCTTGGTTGGGGCAGATTCAAAACCAACAACAAATTTTAAATGAAAATAGCATTTGAGCTATACAGGTCCTTTGTGGCTCTTAGTTCTCACATATGCCAAATTTATTTCATTCTATCTTTAGAAGTTGCCCCTGACCCTAATAGACTTTGTTTGGTAGCTATATGTAGGGTCAGAACAATTTTTATATCTTCATATCTTCCGATACCAACTGGTGTTTGAAGGGGCACCACCTCATAAAGTCTTGGACTGAAATTACTAGTGATATTACTAACCTTAAACCATTGGTGGTGAATGATTTGTCTTCCAAATTATTTGAATTTAAGAAGTTTGTGAGGAAAAAAGGGTGGCAAATGTCGACAGCAAAAAAATTGATCCAAATTTAAAACCAACAGTGATGATGACTGGAAATATGTAAATATGTGCTGCCAGAAATAAAGTGTGTTGGGGTCAGAGAAAATTTCAACTAATCTTTTTAAACTTCAACAACCTCAGATAATGGTAATTTGGGGGGGAGGGGGCAAATATTTTGTGGTCAGTATTTAAGACATTTTGAAACAGTTTTTATTAAGTTTATTTGATCCTATATTGAAAATGTTTTATATAAATTTCTTCTTTTTTTGTGATCTCTATATTCATAATAGTTTACCATCACTATGGTGAACCAGTCATCAATTTTTGTTTATATGGATTTCAAATAAAACATTTTGTTTTCTATCCATGTTATTCAGTTATTATTTTAAAAAATTTTATTGTATTTTATTTTTGATGAGAACTTTGTATATTTTTATGCTCTGACATTTCTGACAAAAATAATTATAATTTACCAATAACAAAAGCTATTGTCGTTCATGCTTTTTTCCATCAGCATCTATTGATAACATTTTTTATAAACAAATTAAAGTATTTTCCATGGACCAAAACTAATTTTTTTATAAATGAACTGTATAACTTCAGCTGAACATAGTAACAGATTGCAGATTTTGTTAAAGAAAACTTAAATGCCTTCATTTTAACATTGAGCAGGAAGTTGGTGGTTCCAACCCTGGCTGGGTCATACATAAGACTTTAAAATTTGAGATGTTGTTTCTAGACTTTAAGTCTGCATTAGGAAATCAAGTTAATGTAATTGGGAGAGTGTATGCTTGTCTTTGGCTATATCATGTCCTCCATATTTTTCACATTTGTTTTATTTGGTGCACATGTATAGGTCAGTATGAGACAATACACTTCATTCCAATTTATGGTGCATTGTTTCACAAGGCAATGTTACAAGGTCAAAACTTAAGTTTGCCCCTTCAGCCTTTCACTATTAAACTTCATTAAATAACCAGATCAATCATGTTGAGAGTGTATGCTTGTCTGTGATATACACACTCAGTGAGCAAGCACCTTAACAAAAAGTCTCCCTCAGTGAGCACTAGTGCCAGACAGACTATAAGACATACTCACACATCTACACCTAGACTTGTTCTGACATACTCACACATCTACACATAGACTTGTTCTGACATACTCACACATCTACACATAGACTTGTTCTGACATACTGACACATCTACACATAGACTTGTTCTGACATACTCACACATCTACACATAGACTTGTTCTGACATACTCACACATCTACTCATAGACTTGTTCCGACATACTCACACATCTACACATAGACTTGTTCTGACATACTCACACATCTACACATAGACTTGTTCTGACATACTCACACATCTACACATAGACTTGTTCTTACTACATTAATCTTTAAAGATTGGTAAACTTGCTCTTGTTGCAAAGTACTAGAAGAAACTGCTGATGTCACATTAAACAACAATACAACAACCAACTTTCCCTTTGACATTATCAGTATTTTAACAATTTTCATTGTTTTCATAAACAAACAACAAACACAAATTTATAGTATCATAGTATTGTCTTTTAACGGCATTTACTTTGTTCTATTTTACACAAGTAAATATGCAAAAAAATCTAGCAATTTTATATATCAAAAAACTTTTTATGAAAA